>LODT01000030.1:0-24353 GCA_001606155.1 Tieghemostelium lacteum
CAAAAAAAAAAAAAAAAATGTTCAAGTTATTATATTTCCACATTTGTGTATTAGCAAATATCATTAAAAAAAAAACATTAATTATAATTATATTTTACATTTTACTTATAAAATACATTCAAAGTATTTATTAAATTCAACATCAAAACCTTTTTTTTTTTAAAATTCTCAATTCGGTGATTTATTATTCGTATAATTTAAAAAATTATCATATTTGGCCCATTGTACTACTCTGAAATTCCATCCAACAACCAATCAAATAATTGTAAATATAATATGTACCTAAAAAATTCTTTAGGATATTTTTTTTTTTTGTTGAAAAGTCAATTCATAGTATATCTAATTTGTAAAAAATCTTTATTATGAGATCACAATACAAAAAAAGAACATCAATATGTTCTAAAATTTTAATGTTGTGATCTTTAAATTAAATTTTGTGTTTTTTTTTTTTTAATTTAGTACTAGTATAAACATTCACCATTTGTTGTATTGTTCTCTCCATTTTTAGAAATAATAAAATAATTGATGAAAAATATTAATAAGCTAATTTATTTACTGTTTATAGATACTCTTATACTTTAAAATTAAATGTACTGGGGTTTCATTGTCAAGTTTATTTTAAATGCAATCTTGGCAGGTTTTCCACCAAATTTAAGATGTAGAGTAGGTGAACAAAATATTAATATAGCTTATCATCCAAATGAAGAATCTGGTATTGTTCTTCCACATGAATTGAGTATGTATTTTCCACTTTTTTAAAATCTAATTATTTATTTAATTTATATTAATTTTTATGTATATTTAATCTATATTTTTTTAAATTTAGATGGTGAAGTTTATCACTTTGTCAGAAAGAATGGTAGTGTAACGTCAAAATGGAAGAGGTCTAAAGGTAAAATGGATCCGAATAATAATAAGGAGAAATTTGTAAAAGGCAAAGGAACTAAAAAAGGAAAATCCAATTGTTACTGGAAGCAAAATGGAAAAGCCAAGTGTGAACTTGTGAGATTTCAATTGGAGAGACCATATTACTTTATCATTAGAAAGAAGTATTTGACTTATTACAGAGGGAATCAGGCACTCAGAAATGTTTGCCATGAATATGAATTCCAAGAAGTTACCCAAGCTGCATGGGATAGATTTTCAAATTCCAGTGCCCCAAATACTAGATCATCAGTTTCCATGAGAGCTGTAGACTCTTCCATTTCCAATACCGATAGAAATTTCAATCACCAAATTGGTAATATCTCCAATAGAATACCCACTGATCATATCAATCACAATTTCTCCTTCCATTATAGTTTTCTAAAAAGACAGAACTACATCTATGTTGACAGCTCATACACCTCTCATTTTTTCCAAAGAGCACTTGAATATACCATCAGCCAAAATAATAATAGAAATAACAATAATACTAGTAATAACACAAATACCATTTCTATTATTAATCGTAACAATAATCAACAAAATCCTCAACAAACAACACCACCTAGAACTACAACAACTACTACAACTACTACAACTACTACAACTACTACATCATCTAGTAAAAGTGGAAATAGAGTAAACCAAAACCCACCACCACAAGAAAATAGACCACCATCAGCATATTATACTATGCAACAAAGATCTAAAAGTACTATGAATTTCCAAAACAATTATGACTATAATAATAATAATAATAATAAGAATACTGGTGATGATGATAATAATGAATTAGAAAATACAGTTCCAATGTCAATTCAAATTCAACGTAAAAACAATTTAAATGAAAACACAAGAAACTACCATTTTGAATACAATTCCCAAATGTTAATTGATCATGGTATCGAAACTGATATTAAAAATGGCAGAGCTATTACCACTTTGATAAGCCCATATAACAACACTCCAGTACAATTCAATCATCCTATCAATAACATCTATAATAACCCAAATAATAATAATAACCCTAACAATAATAATAATAACAATAATAATAATAACAATAATAATAATTATAGTAATAATAACTTTATATACAATCCACATAATTATGACCCAAATACTGCTTATTATCCAATTGAAAATAACCCATATAATAATAATAGTAATACTAGTCCACTTCATGCAATACTTGAAGGTGATGATATGGTTGGTGGATTGAGAAATAATCATTTCTATATATATGATTCCGAATCAAATGATCATGATCATGATGTTATTGGTCTAACTATTAATGAATTTTTAGACTACATCCAAGTTGATAAAATTAGATTAGCCGAAGATCAAGACGTTACTATTAATGAATGTTTAGGACATCCATATGCTTTCAGAGTCTATCATGAAGAAACTACTGCAAAAGGAAAAAGAAAAGCTGATTACGAAGATGATGACCATTACAATGATTATGAAGACCATGAAGATCAAGATGAAGATGATGCACAAACTAGCAGGAGCAGGAAGAGATTTGCTGCTGATAACTCTTCATCACCTTCTAGTAGTGGTAGTAGTAACAGTAGCTCTTCTAAACCACAACCAAAAAAGAGACCACCAAATTCTGGTAGAAAGAAATCTTCATCTTCAAAATCTCAACAAAAACAACAAAAACAACAACAACAACAAATTATCTATACCCAGAATAATTCATCATCACCATCTACACATCTATACACATCATCGGGACCAAATTTATTCCCAACTGCAAATGATCAATCATCAAACTATATTCGTGTTCAAAAAAATATTTTAATAATGAAACCTCAACCTCAACAACAATCACCACCTCAACCTCAACCTCAACCTCAACAAATGAGATTACCACAAATCATAAATCAACAGCCCAATATACAAACCATTTCATATAATCAAACGACCAATTTAAATAATAACAAACAGAGACTTAGATATTCATATAATTATGATAATGATGATTCAGAATATCAAAATATAAATATTAATAGAAATAGAAACACTGAACAATTGCCACACATCCAACATTTAATTGGAAATAATAATAATATATACCAATATAATACCAGTAATAGTAACAATAGTAATAGCTATTATTCACCAATACACTCATCATCATCTCCCACATCATACTCATCATCAATACAATCACATTCATCATCACCATTTTCTTCGTCTCCAATACATTCGCCACAACAAAATTCACAGAGAATTAATAGTCCACCAATATCACCACCATATAATAATAATAATAATAGTAATAATACCACCACTACAACTACATCTAATTTTTATAATAATAGAACTATAAATAATTCTTCTGAATTCCCATTCTCTCCAAGCAGTAGTAATCAAAACATTTATAACAATAATAGATATAATATACCTCCTCAACTACCACAACCACAACAACCACAACAACAACAACAACAACAACAACATCAATATCATTTCCAACATTTTACAAATAATAATACCACCAATGTAAATAGAAACAATATCAATACTATTGATAGTATACTCAACAGAAATGTTAATCAACCAAACCAACAGCAATCAAACAACTACGATTTAAGTAATATTACACAACCAACTACCACCACTACATCTCGTCAAAATAACCCACAAAACCAAAATTATCAAAGGACGCCATTTACACTAAGTACTGATAAAATTAATCAGGATAATTCTGTCATATTTCAACAATTACAACAACAACAACCACAAAGAATAATTCAATTATCATATAATTCAGAGAATACAACACCTATTCAGAGTCAAAGTGGAACACCTATAAGAACTACATCATCACCAGTGATTCAAAGCACATTACCTGTAGTATTATCACCATTTAATTTATCTCCCAATCAAAACAGTGCTCATTATAAATCACCACCTGATTTTTATCGTTTAGATAGAAATATTAATACTGGTGACACTGTTGAAGATACCCATCATGGTGATGATTAAATTTAAAAAAACTATAGAAAAATAAATTGATTATATTATCAATAAACAAATATCTCCAAAACCCAAAATATAAAAAATTTAATTAAGATTTCTTTTATTTATAAGACTAAAAAAAACCAAGTGTTAATTACACATCGCTAATTTTAAAAATCAGAAATATCACAAAGTCAGAATTGAAACCAATGAAAAGAATAAAGTTTTTTTTTTTTTTTTATTTAGTATTCTATTTACATTTTATTATTTAAATGATTTTATTTGTTTGGAAAAAAAAAAATGTAAATTCACTTTAATTTTCAGGACTTAAGGTAATTGGATCTATTTGTTTATTGGAACCAGGTACATAGTGAGAGTGTTGGTAGTTGATAAAAAAAAAAAATCTTTTTTTGTTTAAAAGTTTTTATTTTTATTTTTTTTTTTTTCTTATTCACGAATATATTTATTTGTATATTAGTTTTTTTTTGATTTCCTCGATACTGGAATGTTAGTTTAGTCGGATACCACACCCACTTTTCCACACACAAAATTTAAATATTTAGTAGATTTGAAAAAATTTTTTAGATATATCAGAAAAAGACTCTCTTTTAAACACAATAATGGATTTAGAGGAATTGGATGATATACCCTACAAGGAACCATTGATAATTCATAATTATCTTGATGAATCCTGTGACAATTTACAGGATCTTGACGATGACGATAATGCAAAAGAACCAGTAGTTACAGAACAACATGTTAAAGAGATGAAAACATCATTTGGACACAAGACTATAGGTTCGATAGGTTCCATTTCTTTATTATTAGGTAATTCAACTGGTCCAGCAATGGTTGGTCTAGCATTACAATTTCAACATGGTGGTTGGTTATTGTATGTATACCCAGGCCTGGACATTGATATCAAACAAATTCCTAATACTATTTTATCTATAGAACATTAATGGGATTTCTATTAATCCTAACCACAAGTTCACTTGCAGGTTTATTTATGATTGAATCAATGGCAGCAATACCTAGAAATCCAAGATTTCAACTTAGAGTTGAATTTACAATGCTTTGTAGATTTTATTTTGGAAAATGGGGTTATATTATAGCTCAAATTTTCATTAATATAAGTTTACAAGCTACAAATATAGCATCGATTATAGTTTGTTCACAGGTATGCTTATTATCACTATTATGTTGAATTTTAAAACAAATTTCTGGATTTCTAATTTTAAATATGAAAATTTATACAGGTTATGGATAGTATGTTAATATTTCTATTTAAAAAGACATGTGGTCTTGCAATGTACCCATCAGTTGAATGGGTATGTGAAACTGTTCAATCAGAATCATCGTCACCATTCACCAACCACTATATGTTTTTTACATTGGGATACCTTATTGTTTTGGTACTCATTATCCCATTAGGTTTCTTAAATCTTGATGATAATATTATTGTTCAAATTGGTGCAGTTATTTTAATGTTTTGTATCACTGGTAGTTGGATAATCATGTTTTGTATTCATGGTCTTCATGCTGATAATATGCCTACGATAGGTTCTCCCTCTGGTGTAGCTCAAATTATGGGTAACGTAATGTTTAATTATGCTTATATTACAACATTACCATCATGGATAAATGAAGCAGTATGTATATATATATTAAAAAACCAAAAAACAAATTATTTGAAAATAATAATATTAATTTAAAATTTTAATTATTAGAAACCAACAGTTAAAGTTAATAAGACAGTTTGGATGAGTGGTAGTATATCAACACTGATATTTGTTAGTATTGGTATGTTTGGAGCATTATCATTCCCACATATGCCATCGAGTAGTGATATTTTAAGTGTAATCAATTCATCACCACAGGCAAATATTATATCCAAAATTTCAGTTTATATATTCCCATTTGTAGTATTGGCAAGTTCTATTCCAGTCTACTCTATTATTGTTCGTTATAATCTAATGCAAAATAATCTCATGCCAAAATGGAGTGCAAATTTGATTGCAACTGTACTGCCTTGGGGAATTGCTATTCCACTAATGACAGGTAACGGTTTGAATAATATCTCAAATTGGTCAAGTTTATTTTTTGGAAGTATTGCCAACTTTATTATACCTCTATTGATCTATTTGAGATCAATTCAATTTAGAAAAGCTAGAAAACACATGTCACGTGATCAAATTAAAATTTTAAAGACTCTAATCACTGATACAGTCAATTGGGAAGAAAATGAAGAGTTACTTCGTTTCCAAGAGGATCATCATACAATGTACAAAGTATTCAAAGGTTTTGTCAGAGAGAAATCAAAAAAAATTGCTTTTGTATGTTTAATAATTTTAGGAATTTTAATTCCTCTAGTAATTACAACCAATTTTGTCTTTCCAAGTTCAGATTAAAAATCAATCACACACTAAATTATATAAATTATATAAAACAAACAAACAAACTTTTGATATATTTTTTTTTTTTTAATATATATAAAATAATAATATTTATTTTTAATTAAATATTGATAATATACTTGAATTTAATGGTTTTTTTTGGTCAACAACATTAAAATTTGGTTGTAATAGAATATTATCTAGGAATTCAAAAGATCTATAGAGAGCAGTTGGATTTTCATTGATTTCAATTTTTAAATCATCCAACTTTTTAGTTAGATGCTTTTCATTTTCTTTGGATTCTAAAGAAACCAATCTTTCCAATTCTCTACCTTGAGTGGTAAAATTCAAACTGATTGATATGATTGCTTCATTCATTTCCTTTTTAATTTGTTCAATTTTTCTAATAATTTCCAAATCATCTTCACTATAATTATTCTTTTTAATTTCTTTTTCTTTTCTACTACTACTATTACTATTTATATTACTACTACTATTACTACTACTGCTGATACTACTAGTTTGAATAATAATATTACTACCTTGTTGATTAATTTTTGTTTTTTGTTGTTCTGGTTGGTCAATGGTTGAGGTTTCTGGTTGAGACTTTTGTTGATCAATTGGTAAACTATCAGAGTGATCATCTTCATCAATTTTCAATTCGTCATTGGATTCATTTAAATGATCCTTCTCTTCTCTTTGTAGTTTCTTTTTGGTTTCAATGAGATCGTTTAATTCCTTTTCTAATTTTACATATTGACTTAGAAACTCCTCTCTGAGTTTAATAAATAATTTTTCATCTTGTTTGGTTTTAGAATTAATATCTTCGAGCATACGTGACTCTGTTTCTTTCAAATCATTGGATAGTGATAATTGAACATTGGAAATATCTTTATCCATACGTATATCTTGAATTTTAATTTCATTTCCTATATTCTTTAGATCTTTTCTAATGAGATCCAAAATATTCTCTTCAGCAATTTTATCTTCAATGACATCCAACAGACCAAATCTCAGAGATCCATCGTCAATCTGTAGATTTCCTCTTGGACTTGTAAGAGGTGATGAAGATCCATCATGATATAGAACCTGTTGTGGACTATGTGGAGAGGAATAAGGCAAACGGTGAATATCATCAGATCCCAAATTATAACCATGTGAACCTGAACCACCATAAGTATATTCTATATCATCAAAATCATTCTCTCTTTTTATAAACTTAAATGGTGGATTATTAGATGAAGAAGTACTACTGCTATGTGGCTCATAATTTGTCATTTCAGGAACAAATGAAAAACCATCGTCTCTTGATTTTCTTTTTCTAGAACAATTACTACAATGTGCACCAAAAGATTGAATATTTTTAAATCGAGAAGATGGGAAATTCTTTTCACAATATTTACAATAATAACTTTCTTGTTTCATCTCACTACCTCCGCTACCAGTACCATGTTGATGTGAAGAGGAATGTGAAGTTGACATTGGAGGAAAATTATGACTATCATTTTCATCATCGATATATGAATATGATTTTTGTTGATGTTGAGGTTGAGATTGAGAATAAGGTTTAAAAGATGATTTAATATCTAAATTTAAATTTTGTTGTTGTGAATTTGGAGATGAACTAAAAGGGGGTCTATGAAATGGTAATGGAGGTAACTGGGTTTGAGAAGAATATCTATCAACAACTTTTTTAAAACAATCTTTACAATATATAATACCATTGGATTCCTCCCAGAGAGGACTTTTATCTACTTTACATATATTACATGGCCCACCAATTAAATTCATTGCTGAGAAATTGGATTTTCCAGATGGCGGTGGTGATGTAAAACTACTACTCGTAGTTGGTAGTGGTAAAGTTAAAATATTGGAATTTGAAGTTGGTGAAACTTTTAATTTATCTATGACTCTGTTATTACTATCTTCTAATATATTTAAATTCATATTACTACTATTGGGACTATTGGATTTCTGTGCATAGGATCTAATAGTTGTTGGTGGAAAAATGTCAGACATCTTTTAAAAATTTTTTAAATTAAAATCAATGATTGATTAAATTGAGTGTTGATTTTAGAGATTGTGAATAATTTATATATTTTTTATATTGAGATTGAAGTGATTATTGTTGGGATTAGTGGGGAAGTGGTGTTAATTTTAATCGAAACTATGATATTATTAATTATAATAAATAAATCTTTTAAAATGTAAATAAATAGGTTTTTTAAAGGAATAGGAAAATGTGAAATGGAAATTTGGTTGGAAATAAAAAATATTTGGATTTTTTAACAAGTGTTTGGTCTGGTGAAATTAATTATCAGATTAATTAGGTAATTTTAAATCATTGATAAAAAATAAAAAAAAAAAAATCTATAGTGATTGATTCTCTATCTAATTATGTCTTTCAAGATTTAAAAATGTTTTTTTTTGTTGTTATTGTCTAGAGTCTTGATGATAAATATAGTAATAGAAAAAAAATGTTTGATATGAAAAGTGATATCAATTAACCAAAAAAACAAAAAAATTACAAACAACACAATACAAATATGTTAATTGGCAAATGTCAAATATACACTAATTAATATGATAATTGGGAAGGGTGTCAAGTAAAATCGAAATTTTATTTTCCAACACTCAACCACCCCCCGGCACACACCACCAAAAACAAGAGTAAAATTTTCTAAAAAAATTGATAGATTTTATTGACAATAACAATTACAATCTATTGATACATAGTGAAACTATTTGGTGAGATATGTCAATCCATTGTTAGGAGTGGGTAAAGTGGGGGTGGTGTTCTGTCTGACATCGTAAAACAGATAATCAAATAGTCAATTCCAAATACCCCCCTAATTCCCAATTTTGTTTTTATCTAAACATAGAATTCTAATTCACCCACAAACACACACTGACACTAAATATCAATTGATTTTTTTTTTGGTTTTAGGTGATAATATATCTCAGGAAGAATCCATTAATCTTCCTTTTTCACCTCACTCTATCGCTCTGAGACACACAGTGACAAAACTTTAATCAATAGGGTGATTTGCTAATTAGAGTTTTTGATGACGACTGTATTTATTATATTTTTTTTTTTTAATGTGTTTGTTGATAGAGATAGATTATATTTGTGTGAGGGTGTGTGTTTCGAAACGATTAATTATTTTATACCAAAAAAAGTAAATATCTTTTTTATTAAAAAATCAATCATAGGTACCTACAATTATAATTTAAAGAAAATTTTGATTTTTTATATATTATATAAACTTGTGGTGTGGTTGCAGTGATAGCAATCAAATAATTTAATAAAAAAATTGTAAAAAATTAATTAAAATTTTTAAAAATTAATAGAATTAAAAAAAAAATAAATTTTTATCAAACTTGAGAATATAAAATTTTTTCCCAAAATAGTAAAAACAATCTTTATAGGTATTTATGTTTTTAAATCCTCTAGAATTATCAATAAAAGGAATCATCTATTTATGTGATACTTGGTAATATGTGTGTATAATATATATTCTAAACACCATTTATTTTTAAAGGTTATGTTTTTTTTTTAAGTTTTTGATGATAAATGAGTACTCTAATGTTATTATTTTATTATTTGTTATTGTTATTAAAGTGGAATTTATTGGGATTCTAATATCAAATTTGGAGGATTTTGTGATACAACATTTACATTGTTAATAAATAAATTATTTTCACTATTATTATTAATATTTTCAGTACTAATATTGTTACTGTTGTTTGGTGGTGAGGTTGATTCATCATTATCATTAATAGTGATTCTATCAATATTAATTTCATGATTTTGATTTGTATTTATACATGGTTTACATATTTCTTCTTGTATTATTGATTGTTGTTCAGTTTTGTTATTATTATTAATATTACTATTATTACTACTATTACTATTTTTTTCAATACTATTATTATCATCATCATTAGATTCAATTTGAATAATTGGAGGTATTTCTATGGATTTTTGAATTGCATTTTCATTTTCATCAACAACGGATGATTCTTGATGATTATTGGTCATTTGTGAATTTAATACAGGTGATTCTGATCTATCTTCAAAATCAAATACTTCAGTAACTAATGGATTTTGATCAACCTTTCTTACTAATAAATTACTATTATTATTATTATTATTAATTTCGGATTTTTGATCATTTGAAATGGTAGTTGTTTGTGTTATTGGTACCACTGATATTGATGTTGGTTGAGCTATTTGTTGTTGTTGTTGTTGTACTAATGTTTGTTGAACTGGTGGTTGTACTTGTTGTTGCTGTTGAACTGGTTGTTGAACTTGTTGTTGCTGAACTTGTTGTTGTTGCATTAAATTTGAAGAAGATTGTGAAGAATGAACTTTTGAGATACTATTTGTTTTTTGATTTTTAACTCTAATAGATTCCCAAGTTTCACGATCTTGATCGTAATCCTTTTTGAGTTGATCCAAGATTTCCAAAATCTGATCACAACTAGGTCTCTTGTCAGGGTTGGCATCCCAACATCTGGTAATAAGCTGTCTAAGTGACTCAGGACACTGTTCAATAATCTTTGGTCGAATGTTGTTTTTTGAGGTTAGAATGATAATTTGAATATCAATACTAATAGGATGCTCGTGAAAAGGTCTGAGATACTGTCCTGATATACATCTTTGAACGCATTCCCAGAGAATTACACCTAAACTGTATACATCAGATTTTGTATTAAACAACAATCCATCGTAAATCTCAGGTGCTGTGTATGCCATGGTTCCTCTAAGCATACCAAGAGTTGAGACATTGGTCATTGTCATGGTACGAGTTAGACCAAAATCACATAGTTTAGCATTCCAATCCGAAGACAATAGAATATTAAGTGTCTTTAGATCACGATGCACCATAGGAGGGTTCATATCATGAAGGTATTTAACACCTTGCACAACCTGTTCCATCCACTTAAACCATTTCTCCCAATCAAAGTCTAGTTGAGGACTGTTAAGTACCTTGTGAAGTGTACCTTTTGAACAGTATTCCACAACCATTGAAAGTTGACTCTCTTCAATACAAGATCCATAGAAACTAATAAGATAAGGTGACTGAATGGTACTTAGAATATCACATTCCTTCTTGAATGATTCAATCTGTTCTGTAGTCATATTGGATCCACGCATTGTCTTTATAGCTGCAAATTTATCTCTATATCTGCCTTTATAAACCTTCGAATAAGTACCTGAACCTATTCTCTTTATATACTCTAAATCAGCAGAAGGTATCCAATGTACCCATCCTTTAAGTTGTGAGATATCAAATTCAGCTTCATCATCATCACTATCATCTGAATCATTATTATTATTATTATTATTATTATTATTATTATTATTACTATTACTAGTATTATTATTATTATTATTGTTATTACCATGAGAATGATGTTGCTGTTGTTGTTGTTGAAGTTGTTGTTGTTGTTGATAATACTGTTGAAGTTGTTGTTGTTGTTGTGATATAATACCAGAGAGACCATTGGATAGAGGTGAACTTGGTATATGTCTTTGAGGTGAATTATTAGCTGGAGAGACCTGAAGTAATATGGGAATTGATTTTCTCTTCCACATGTCATCACTTGAGTTTCTAAGTGAAATGGCATCAGTTGATCTTCTCCATTCACTTGGAATGATATGAGGTTCATTTGAATGAATCTGTCTAGACAGACGTTTGTTAATTGGTTTCTGTGGATACTCTTTGACTTGAAAGAAAGTCTGGGAAGGGTCCTCCCAAGTATCCTTAACTGTTATAATAATTTCATCCTCACCAAGAATTCTCTCAATTTTTGAGCCATTTGGTTGAATGGGTAGTATTAAACTTACAAATATACTTGTAGCTGGTAACTGTAGTTTCTGTTCAACACTTAAACATACATCTTTTGCAGTAGTCTCTTTATGAACTGCAATTGTAAAAAATCTACCTCTTTCTGAACCTCCATTACCACCATTACTATTACTATTATTATTATTACTATTACTATTTATATTACTATTTAAATCTACATTGGATTGAGATTCACCAAAATAAAATCTCATTAATCTCATTATATCTTTTGAAGGATCTTGTACTGATAATCTATTCTTTCTATTATCAAATGCATTTGGTTTCTTACTAAATGGACTGGGACTTGATGATCTACCTATTGATCCACTTCCACCTAATCCACCACTACCATTTATAACAGGACTTGTAGAATTACTAGGTGGTGTAATTACAGTTATAGGTTGTTTTATAAATACTTGTTGTGATACAGTTGGTGGACTTGTATTACCTGTATTAATACTATTACCTTGTTGTAGTTGCTGTTGTTGAATAATTGGTGATTGCTGTTGAATTGGTAATTTATGTGGATTGTTATTGGTAACATCTGATAATATGGTGTTCTGACTTGGTGATGATGAAATTGATTTAAAGTTTATAAAGTCATTAGCACGTGCACCACCATGTTGAATAGATCCAGGTACAAATGATGTTGATAGTGGTCTACCTGATGATGTTGTAGTTGCATGTTGATCTGATGTTGATATTAAATCCAATGTATTATTACTACTTGGATTGTTATTTGATGAGACTGCAACTGAAGTTGGTGATGGTGGTGGAATAGAGATAGGATGTGATATTATACTATTAGGTGATGATGATGAACTTGAATTTGAACCTTGACTATTCAGTAACAATGTTGAAGGAGGGGGTTCAATTTCAGTTGTAGATTTTAATAGACTTTGATTACTATTACTCTTCTGTACCAGTTTATGTTGTTGTAAATGTTGTGGTTGTATAGGATGAGGTATAGAAGGTGACGATGGATTTGAAATTGGTGATGATGGTGTACTATTACTATTATTATTATTATTAATAATTTCACCAGAATTTGTTAGTGGTGAAGAATCGGAACCTGTATTTGTATTACTAGCTAATTGATCAAAAACATTATTGGTTGATGATGATTTCTTTGATATCGATATGGATGATGACTTTTTCTTTTTCAGTACAAATATAGGATCAGATTTATTATTGCTCCTTCTCTTATCTACAATCTCCCAAACATTATCCTCATTTGATAATCTTCTATCTTTCCATCGTCCAAAATTACCTTTAGTTCTCTTATATAAATAGCATTGACTGCTACCTGATGATGGTATTTTACTCTTTAATCCTTCTGTTACATCTCCAACTGTTCATCATCAATCCATCGTTATTCAAATTAATAAAACATTATTTCTAATCTATAATCTTATATACTATCAACCTACCTGTATTTGTAGCATCTAATAGAAATGTCCAATACATGTGATTATCATTTGCCCAATATATTCTAAAAGCTCTTTTTATAGAGTCTTTAGATTTACCAACATCTGAAGCTGAACGTCTTCTTAGTTTTGGATTATTTTCCATATTTCTTTATATATAGTTCTCCTCTTCCTTAATGTATTGGCCAAAGTCTAAAAAGTACAATTGTCTTAAAAAACGACTGATTCGGATAGGTATATGGAGAGAAGTGGAATATAAAGTAGTTTGAAAGAATAAATTGCTTCTTAGATCTCTTTATTCCTCCTGTATGTGATGAAATCCTTCGTTTTTCTCTCTATCTATGATATCTACTAAATACCCAACTAAGTGAAAAAAAAAAATCTATAATTGATTTGTCACAAAACAATTATAAAGTTTTAACCTCTCTTTCTTTCTGTTTGTTGTTTTGAAAAAAGAAATATCTTTCAGAAAGAAAAAAAATTAAAAAAAAAATTAAAAAAAAAAAATAATATTATTGATTGATGGTTTATTTTTAACTCCTATTTTTTTGGAATTGGAATTATAATGAGGGGGTGGGTTGTTGGAAAAAAAAAGAGGGGGTGGTATTTAGATAAAATGTTTTTCATAGGTGTATAGACTGTGAACTGATCCCTCAACTTGAGCTGCAGTGGTTCTGATTTCAAATCTAACTTTTCCAGAATATACATCTTGACGTAGCATCTCTACGGATGGTGACCCAATATCTTGTAGACCATGTTTCATACCCTGAATAAGATAGGGAACAAATTTCTTTATAGAACCTTTATCAACGACACTACCAGACACACCTTGAGCCACTTTAATCTTTGAGTCTTCTGAGAAGTATCTCTGATCTCCACCTTTTAACATTGCCTCTAAACTTCCCATACCTCTGTACTTTTTCAATCTCATTCCATCCTTATAAAAGTACTCTCCAGGTGCCTCTTCAGTACCTGCCAACATGGACCCCATCATCACAGCACCGGCACCCAATGACAATGCTTTTATAATATGGCCTATGGATCTGATACCACCATCAGCAATGATAGGAACACCATACTGCGAGCTATAAATACCGCATTTAAAGACAGCAGTAGCTTGAGGTCTGCCAACAGCCATAACCTCTTGAGTTGTACATATACTACCTACACCCATTCCGACTCTGAGTGCATCAACACCTGCTTGAATCAAATGTTCACATTGAGCAGTTGTAACCACATTTCCACCAATAACATCAATTTTTGGGAAATTTCTTTTTATATAACGAATCATCTCTAATTGATAGGTAGAATCACCTTGTGAGCTATCAATAATGACAACATCTACACCGACTTCTGAAAGTGCTGCTAGACGTTGTTTATCAGTTTCTCTAGTTCCCAAAGCAGCACCAACCAACAACTGTTTGTTATCTTTATCCTTAGTGGCATTTGGATGATCTCTATTCTTTACCAAATCATCACGACTTGCCAAAGCAACCAACTCACCCTTATCATTAACAATAGGCAATTTTCCTTTTTTAGATTGTTTCATTATTGAATTTGCTTCCTCCAATGAGCAATTGGCACGTGCAGTGTATAAATCAGTAGTCATAACTTCAGATAACTTTGTAGAACGATCTTTAATAAAATCAGTGTCACGACTTGTAACAATACCAACAAGCTTACCACCAATCAACCCGTTATCAGTTATAGGTATACCAGAGAACCCATATTTAACCTTAATCTGATCGACATCGGATATCTTGTGATTTGGACTCAACACTATTGGATCAATTATAAATCCATTCTTGAATCTCTTTACTTTTTTCACCTCTTGAACTTGTTCTTCTATGGTATTGTTATAGTGAATGATACCAATACCACCAAGTAAAGCCATATTAATAGCCATTTGGTGTTCAGTAACTGTATCCATAGGAGACGATACCAAAGGTATATTTAAACTGATATTCTTAGTTAATTTACTGCCCAATTGCACGTCATCAGCAGAGAAGTTAATGTGACCTGGTAACATGATTAAATCGTCATAAGTGTACCCATGCTTCTGTTGGAATAATTCAAAGACATCAAAACCATCTTGATAGAATTTATCATCTAACAATTTACCATTAAAAATTATTTCCTTTTTATTCAATGACATTTTTTTTTCCAAAAGTTTTTTACAATCTTTTTATATATATAAATAAAAATTTATACAAATAACTCTAATTTAAAGGGTGTATGAGAGAGTAAATTTAAACTAGTGTGGGAGTTGGAACAACAATAAATGTTCATTTTTTTAATAAAAATTTTTTTAATTTATATTAAAAAATTATTTCGTTTTTTTCTTAATTTCCCGATAATACAGTAACCTATTGGCGTTTAGGGTTTATTTTTTAAAAATCAATTCCGAATCTGATACCGCACTGCAAACTTGCATTTATTTGATTCTTTTTTAACCCTTAAAGAGTCTTTTATAGAATCATATTGGGCAAAGTACAATTGTATTGATAAACGAAATCTATTAAATTAAATGAATAGATAAAATATATAAATTTAAAAATTTTGAAATGTTTGGATATTTTAAAATGTTGGGAATGAAAAAAGACTTTAATAAATATAAATACTTTTCAAGTTTCCATCCACTGGTTGGAAATGAAAAAATTGTTTTTTTTTTTTTTTAAATTTTCAAGGTTGTGTTTTTTTGTATTCATTACTAATTTTGATATCTTTGCACCTCTTCATCTCTCATTTTGAATATAAAACACTAGTATTGGGTTGATTCTATTTCTAGATATGATAACGAGTTCACCATTAATACCAAATGAACATCCATCAATATCTAGAATATTGAATGGTATCAATCAAAAGAAGATTCAAGATATCAAAGGATTCATTACAGACAAGAACAATTTAAATGCACTCAGAGAATTTATAATTGACAGAAACAGTCAGATCAATACCAGACAGATACTGTGTTTTGAAAGTGTAACTAGATACCAAGAAACCTTCTCACAAAGAGACTTTGATAGCAATCTATTGCATGCCAAAGAGATTGTTTCGGAATATCTTTTACCTCATAGTACATCTGATCTTGGTATTCTAGATAACAATGTCTATTCTCAAAATCTTAAACTATTAATGGACTATATTCATCCAAGTCTTAATATAAGTGTACAAAGTGTTAGAAAATCATCTCTAGTATCTAATAGACCTACTAGTGGTCTATTCGGAAATAGTGATTTAGATTCTAGTCTTTTTGGTGGTATACTAAGTACCTCTACTTCTTCTTCTTCTTCACCACCTACCAATACCTCTTCTAATAATACAACTACCGATAGTAATAATACAATAACAACAACACCACAACCAACATTAGATTTAACAAAAATAATAACTCAAACATTATTCGATACATTAATTGATTATTTATTATTAAAATTGGATTTTGAATATAAAAAATATATAAATAAGGATAAGGTTTGTATAATTGTACAAAAAAATCAAAAAAATATTAGGTTAACGACTAACATCTTCAAATTCAAAAAATTAATTCAATTTTCCTTGATTTAATTAAATTACAATCTTATTTTTTTTTTATTTTCAATTAAAGGAACAAGAACAATCATTTTTAAATAATAGTAGTAATAGTAATAATATAATTAATAATAGTAATTCTGATATACCATTTAATTTAAATCCTTTAAATATAAGTTCAAGTAGTGAAGATTCAACATATACATTTAATATGAATAATAATAGTAATAGTAATAGTAATAATAATAATACACCAATGAAAAAACCAAATTATATTATACAAACATTTGAAGGTGAGAAATTAGAACAAGAACCAATACCAGTATATTATATGGAATCATTAACAGGTGAGACTATTCCAAGTATTTTGTTTATCACCAATTTCCGAGTGATATTTCAGAGTAAATTGACAATGACAGAGATTACCTCTATGCCTTTGGCAACTATTTACAGAGTTGATCGTGTTAGTAATTTTAAAGTTGACCATACTATTAGTATATGGGGAAAGAATTTTAGACGTATAGATTTCTTTATAATACCTAGAGAACTCTATCCCAACACTTCAGCTGACATTTACCAAAATGGTGATTTTACAAGTCCTTTGATTAGTAAGCTTAGAAACTCTGCTTTTCACGAAAACTTCTTTGCCTATAAATTTAGATTTACACCACCAGTTTCGGCAAATGGTGTTGGTTCTACAGATGGATGGAGACAGTATGATTTGTTTAGAGAATTTATGAGACAGGGTATTCTGTCATCTAGTGGTAATTGTAATTGGAGATTTTCAGAGTTTAATATTGAATATTATAATCCAACTTATCCAACTTTGATTATAGTTCCAAATGATTTTTCAGATGAAGATGTGGCAACTTGTATGAGTTTTAGATCGAAAGGTAGAATTCCAGCACTTTCTTGGATTAGTAAAGATGGTGTACCATTGGCTAGATCGTCACAGCCTATGGTTGGTATCACAAGACAAAAGAGTTCTGTTGATGAACGATTGGTTAATGCTATTCGTCAGGCATGTCCAACGAATAAGTCATTATATCTACTCGATGCCAGACCTAAAGCCAGTGCCATTGCAAATTTCTCTAAAGGTATGGGATATGAATTGAACTACGATTGCAATATAGAGTTTCTTGGTATTGCCAATATACATTCCATGAGAGAGTCTTATAATAAACTAGAGGCCTTCTGTCAGAGTAATAATGATGATAATTGGCTGCAGGGTTTTGAACAAACCAAGTGGTGGGAGTACCTTAGAATACTGTTAACTGGTGTCTCTAGAACTGTTCAAATGATAAATTCAGGTCATCCAGTACTTTTACATTGTAGTGATGGTTGGGATCGTACCAGTCAATTAGCAAGTCTTGCTATGATTCTATTAGACCCTTATTATAGAACCATTGAAGGCTTCCAAGTACTGATTGAAAAGGAATGGTTATCATTTGGACATAACTTCCAACACCGTGTCAAACACGGTGATAGAAACTATTATTCTGATAGTCAGAGATCACCTATATTCCAACAATTTATTGATTGTGTATTTCAACTACTCAATCAGTATCCAGAGTATTTTGAATTCAATGATGACTATTTAATTGCCATTCTAGATAACCTGTACAGTTGTCAATTTGGTACCTTTTTATGTAACAGTGAAAAAGAAAGACAACAAATTCGTACCAAAACTGTAAGTCTATGGACTTATCTAAATACCATCAAACATCATTTCCATAATGTCTTTTATCAACCTGATAAATCCCTACCATTTAATATTCTAGATTGGAAATCTGAACATATTGTACTTTGGAAGAACTATTATCAACGTTATTGGAGATCACCTTCTGAACCAATTAATTATTTTAAAATATCTGTTGATTTAAAACTCAAATTGAAACAATTAGAATTACAATTACAAGAGTTAAAATCTCAACAATTATCTTCATCTTCAAATTCTGAAATTAATAATAATAATAATAATAATAATCAATCTCAAAATCTCCCAACTCCCCAATAATAGTTATCCCATCTCTCTTTCCTATCCTCAAAAAAAAAACAAAAATTATAACAATATCCAAATATATCAATAATATATAAAATTAATTAAATAAATCTTTTTTTATATTTTTCATTGAATCCCTTTGGTTTTAAGTTCTAGACACAGATTTATCTTCTTCAATTTAAATTTTTTATTTTTGATAAAAAGGATTTTTGGAATTGGATTCGATGTGACTTCATTAAAAATTCAACTTCATTCTACAAAAAAAAAACCATGGAATCGGAAGTAGAAGGTAAAGAAATTAATCATTGAGTTACAAGTAAAATTAGTATTTAAAAATAGAATTTAAAAATAGTTATTAATCATTTTCAGACTTTTAATAAAAGAGCAAACAAAGGAGTAATAAATAAATGGATACACAAATTAATAAACAAGTATGGTTTATAACTGGTGCATCAAGTGGTATTGGTTTGGATTTAGCTAAAACTCTAGTTGAAAAAGGTTATTGTGTTGCTGGAACATCAAGAAAATTAGCTAATATTCAAGATAAAATCCAATCACCATTATTTTTAGCATTGCAAATGGATGTTGTCTCTGAGGCCAATGTTGCAGAAGGTTTAAAAAAAGTAGTTGAGAAATTTGGTAGAGTTGATGTTATTGTTAATAATGCTGGTCAGGCAATGTTTGGTTCAGTTGAAGAAGTATCCGACAAGGAAATGAGAGAGATGTTTGATAGTAATTATTTTGGACCAATGAATGTTATCAGACAGGCATTGAAATATCTAAGACCACAAAAGAGTGGTGTTATTTTCAATGTTAGTAGTATTGCTGGTTACTCTGGTATGGAGAATTGGGGAAGTTATGTCGCTACAAAATTTGCACTTTCTGGTGTCTCTGAATCATTGGCTAAAGAATGTAAACTCTTTGGTGTACAAGTTTGTTCAGTGTCACCTGGATTTGTAAGAACTCCAATTCATAATGTTATGAATTTTGTACAAGAGGAAATCCCAGAGTACAAATCAAGAGAAACCGTTACTGGTCTTTATAAGTATTTGGATACTCAACCATTTTCAGACTCTATCAAAATGGCACACCTTTTAATTCAAGTTGCACAAGAAAATGATATCCCAATCTACCTATTTTGTGGTAAAGATGCAAACTATTATGCCAAAGCAAAGATTGCCACAGTCAGTGAGATCATTTTAAAAAATGAAAAAAGATCTGGTGAAGATATTCTTGAAGACTCTAAACCAAATGGTCATTAAAATGGAACTTTGGTCTTGTCTTGATATTTGAAATTTCATTACAAATAAACGTTTATTGACACAATGATATGTTTTTTAGATATCTTTAAATAAACACAATTTTTTTTCAAGTAACACAATAAAAATATCTTTTTTTTTTTGGTTTATCATTGTGCAAAAGACTTTTATAATAATATGTTGGCGATAATTTTAAAAATAAAAACTATTTACTGATTTTACTTTTTTTTTTTTTTGATCAAATTTATTTATTTACAAAACTATGAAATCTTATTTATTTATTGTAATAATATTATTAAGTGTAATATCAAATAATGTTAATGCTAACAATTTTGATAACAGAATCAATAACATCATTGATAGACACTATTCTAAATTGATTAAATCATTAAAGACTCAAAATTTAGAATTAAGAGACTTTCAAGAAGATATCAGTAAACAAGAAATACCAACACCAATGAAAGGTTATGAATGTGACCATGATAAAATTCAAACCCAACCAACAGCTGCACAAATGCAAGCCTATAAAAAATTACATGATGATTTGATGATTAGTCAAGGAGCATCAGCTCATGATAATAGTAGACTTCGTCAAGTCTCCGAAGCTGATGAAGTTGGAAATATTAGAATTAATTTTGATACCACCAAATTTTCTTCAAATAATGATGCCAATTATGCATGTTATTCAGTTGGTCAAGTTGTTACTGTAAACACTGATTATGACCCATCAGCTACACTTCCAGCATGTTCCGATACCAGTGCCAGTCCATGTAGATATACCTGTACAGTTAATGATATTTTGGATAGTAGTTTGGCAAATTTGATTACTCAATCTATTATTGGAGCTATTGATGAGATTCTTACTGAATTTATTACAGTTGATAGAATTCAAGGAAACTTGATTTTACAAGCTGATTTACAATGTCACTATGGTCTCTATACACCAGCTACTGTTCAAAGTCCAGGTCTTGCCAACACTGATTATTATGTAATGGCAACTCTTAGACCTTCGAAGAGTTCTGGAACTATTGCATCTGCTAAAGCTTGTATATTTCCAAACAATGGTGTTTATGTAACTGGTAGACCTGTAGCAGGTATGATTAATTTCTCTCCAAGATACTTTAGAAATTTTATTTCAAATCCAGCAGGTCTTACATTTAGAGAATTTACTAGAGTTGGTTTACATGAATTTGTTCATGCATTGGGTTTCTCAAGTTTCTTCTATCCATCCTACACCAACAGTGCAGGACAAAGATACTCCACAGTACCAGGTCAAGCTGTAACCTATTCTGGAACCACTCCAGCAGGTGTACCATTCAACAATGGTGTTAGAAACTATTTCAATACCCCTACTGTTATGGCATTTGGTAAAGCTCATTACAATTGTCAATCTTATAAAGGTCAAGAACTTGAAAATGCAGGTGGTGGAGGTACCGCAGGTTCACATTGGGAGAAAAGACAAACTGGTGAGGAATTAATGTTAGGTTTTATTCAACCATCTATGCCATTAACTAGACTTACCTTATCTTTATTACAAGATTCAGGTTGGTATGGTGTTGAATTTGATATGGCAGAACAATTACTATGGGGTAAGAAACTTGGTTGTGCATGGAATAGCGGTTGTACAGCAACTTCATGGAATTTTCCAGGTATGTGGTGTAGTTCTCAAAATGTTGTAACTGGATGTTCACCAACCAGAGCTGGTAAAGGTGCTTGTAAAGTTGTAAGCTACGGTCAATCACTTGCTCCAGCAAACCAACATTTTGTAGATCCAACATTAGGTGGTGTAGATGATATTGCTGATTATTGCCCATTTTACAGTGAAACTGAATACTGTCAAGATGAATCCAAACAATCTAGTGCCAATACTCAAATTGGTGAAACTTATAGTTTAACCTCAAAATGTTTCGAATTTACTTTCTCCAATGATGATGGTATGGCTTGTCTTTCACAAAGATGTTCAGCAACTAATGTTTTGGAAATTCAAGTTGCTGGTACTTGGTATCAATGTCCAAATTCAACTTCCTCAATTGTTGCCAATGGTTATACTGTTCCATGTCCATCATATTTTTATCCATGTGAAGACACTATAATTCCAAATACCACTACAACCACCACACCAACATCATCATCACCATCATCATCAACCACTTCACCATCTTCATCTGATGTTTCCATCTCAACTTCCATTTATTCAAATCTTAGCCTATTATCATTATTAATAATCTTAATATTAACATTACTCGTTTAAAAATAATAATATAATTTAACTAGTAAAATAAATTTGTATAATTAATTATTGTTACTATTATTATTTATTATAAATATATGGCAGGGTGTGAGGAAGTAAAAAATTATGAAGTAAAATGGTTGGGATATTATTTTTTTTAAAATATATATATAAAATTATTATGTTTAATTTATAAATTAATCAGATTTAGTAGTAGTATTAGCTTTAACTCTTTCTTCTCTTTCTTCCCAATATTTTCCATTGAATTTCCAACGATATTGATGTTTTTCATCATCAACTTTTTTGAAATAATTGGTTTCCCACTCTTGATTGGCAGTGGTTCTAGTCTTTTTGTCTTCTCTTTGTTTCTCTTCAAGAGTGTGTTTTTGTTTACCAGCCAAGTCTAGGTCACCAGCTTCCAAAGCTCTTCTGTCTGGACGTAATCTAGAATCTGTTGGTGGCAAAATCTTTTCGTACTCTGGAGAGATATCAATGACATTTTCTTCAACCCATTTAGGGAAAAGGAATTTGTTGGTGATTTGTTCTTTAGAGGCCTCCCAAAGAGTCTTTCCAACAGTGTTATTGGTACCATTGTCCATGACTTGGAACATTTGTAGAGATTCGTTCCATTTACCGCTTAATCTGTAACGAATTTCATCATTTTCATCAAAAATCTCACCATGAACAGTGAAACGACCAGCACCCAACCAACCAGATTTGGCAAATTTCAAAACACATTTTTCACCAGTTTTGTGATTTTGGATAACCAAGTCACCATAGTGATCCAACCACAAACTACCAATAATGATATTGTGACAACAGGTTACCAAATGACCCCAAGTATAATGATCACCAGTCTTGTTCACTGTGAAATGATTGGTACCACCAATTTCAACTTCACTAGAGTTACCATAGAATTTAGATTTCAATTCGGTTTCTAATTGAAGAGTGTAATCTTCTGTTGTGGTTTCTGATACACCAATGGGTGGGTGATGACTTACTTGTTCTGCAATAAACTTAAATTCACCATTCTTTTCAACAATTTCAAATGTTTCTCCTAAAATTGGATTAAATGGTTTTCCTGAATAATTTAAAGATTTAATATTAATATATCATTATTATAATAAAAAAACGAAATTTGGTGTGAGTGTGGTAAGGGTTTAATTTTTTTTTTTTTTTACCTCTTTATCTAGAGGAGCTTGGAAAAAAAATGTAAGGTGGTTTGAGAAGTATTTTTGAGATGATACTTACTAGTTCTAACGGCAGTTGAATAGAGAGCACAATTGAAAGCTGCCAAATATGCTAAACGTAAGTATGGATCTTCAGTTTTTGCTGCTTTTTGTAATAGTCCATTATATTGTAATGGTTCTGACATGACTTGAAGGAATGAAACTGGTTCAAAAATCCAAACTGGAAGTGAGATGAGTGAAGTAACATCTTTACCAACATAGGATGACAATTGTTTCAATAAACCTTTTCTTTGTTCTGGTTCAATATTTCCTTTATTATCACCACTTTCTTCAACTTGTAGGTTTTCAATACCTACAAGAGATTTCATATAATTTAATGCACCTGAAAACATTTTCTACTTCTTCTTTATCGTATCACTTGTTTTAAATAATATATATATATTAAAATCTAATAATAATAAAATCTAATAATATATTTTTAAATCTTTGTACAATTAATAATAAACAAATAATAAAGATTTCAAAAAAAAAAAAATAATAAATTAAAAAAAAAAAAAAAAAAAATTTAA
>LODT01000032.1:0-145395 GCA_001606155.1 Tieghemostelium lacteum
ACTGCTACTGCCACAAGTACTCCACCAGTCACTGCCACTGCTACATCACCAGTTACTGCTACTGATAGTGCTACATCACCAGTCACTGCTACTGCCACAAGTACTCCAGTCACTTCTACATCACCAGTTACTGCTACATCACCAGTAACTGCTACTGCTACTGCACTAGTACTCCACCAGTCACTGCAACTGCTACTAGTACTCCACCAGTCACTGCTACATCACCAGTCACTGCTACAGCCACAAGTACTCCAGTCACTGCCACAAGTTCACCAACGGTCATTGCTACTGCTACAAGTTCTCCAACGGTCATTGCCACTGATGTTGCTACAAGTTCACCAACGGTCATTGCTACTGCCACAAGTACTCCAGTCACTGCTACATCACCAGTCACTGCTACTGCCACAAGTACTCCAGTCACTGCTACTGCCACAAGTACTCCAATCACTGCTACATCACCAGTCACTGCTACTGCCACAAGTACTCCAGTCACTGCCACAAGTACTCCAATCACTGCTACATCACCAGTCACTGCTACTGCCTCAAGTACTCCAATCACTGCCACAAGTACTCCAGTCACTGCTACATCACCAGTCACTGCTACATCACCAGTCACTGCTACATCACCAATCACTGCTACTAGTACTCCAGTCACTGCTACTGCCACAAGTACTCCAGTTACTGCTACATCACCAGTCACTGCTACTGCCACAAGTACTCCAGTCACTGCTACTGCTACATCACCAGTCACTGCTACATCACCAATCACTGCTACATTACCAGTTACTGCCTCAAGTACTCCAGTCACTGCTACTGCCACTAGTACTCCACCAATCAGTGCCACAAGTACTCCAGTCACTGCTACATCACCAGTCACTGCCACTAGTACTCCACCAGTCACTGCCACAAGTACTCCAGTCACTGCTACTGCCACAAGTACTCCAGTTACTGCTACATCACCAGTTACTGCTACTGCTACATCACCAGTTACTGCTACTGCTACATCACCAGTCACTGCCACTGCTACATCACCAGTTACTGTCTCAAGTACTCCAATCACTGCTACCTCACCAATCACTGCCACAAGTACTCCAGTCACTGCAACAAGTACTCCAGTCACTGCTACCTCACCAATCACTGCTACTAGTACTCCAGTCACTGCTACATCACCAGTCACTGCAACAAGTACTCCAGTCACTGCTACTGCTACAAGTTCACCAACGGTCATTGCCACTGATACTGCTACATCACCAGCCACTACTACAACTGGTACTACTTCTATACCAACACCAGCCCCACCAGTCACTGCTACATCAGCTACTACTAGATCAACATCAACCACCACAAAAAGTACAACTTCTACAACTTCAACTAAACCACCAATCACTACAACTTCCACTAAAACACCAGTCACCACATCAACATCAACATCAACTAAACCTCCAGTTTTTACAACAACCACTAATAACACTGTAATTATAAATGGCTGTATATGTGAAAAAGGATTCCATTGCTTGCCAAGTAGTAAAGTGTGTGTACCCAATAATGAAGTATATAACGGTGAAACTTGTATGCATTATCCATGTGCAATGGGATATCACTGTCAAGAGTTTCACAATGGAAATCATATATGTAAGAAAGATGGAGATTGTATGAAATGTGCTGATATTCAATGCAAAAAAGGTTGTTATCTTGTTGCAACCAAAGATTCAATATGTAAATATCAAC
Organism: Tieghemostelium lacteum; assembly: GCA_001606155.1. Lineage (NCBI taxonomy): Eukaryota > Evosea > Eumycetozoa > Dictyosteliales > Raperosteliaceae > Tieghemostelium > Tieghemostelium lacteum. Next base: position 1,729 of record LODT01000032.1, read on the forward strand.
CAACGTGTGTATAAATATCAAAATATTAAAAGTAATAATTCAAATATAATATAAAATAAAATATAATATAAAATTAAATAATTAATTTAATTTAAAATATGAATTGTTTATTAAAATATTTTGTTTTCAATGAGTAAAAGTGGAGATTAAGGCATATACTCATATTAGCAGTTGGGTTATCATCCGCTTTTCTAAGAATGTACTCTTCAACTCATTGTGAGATAAAAACTTTTTTAGATTTTAAGAATTCAAACAGTAGGTAATTTGAAGAATCTTTCCTTTACAATTTCGGATTCAGATACATTTTGTTGACCTTCAGAAGTATTGGTGTCACAAATTTATACTGAGACAGTTACCTTTCATCTTCTTGTGAACTTTGCATTTGATATTTGTTGGTGGTTTGAATGGATAAGTGTTATTTTTAATAGTTAATGACCTTGAAAGATTGGTTAATAACTTAAATTTTAAAAGAATTTATTTTTATCCAAGAATTACAACTAGTACCACTTCAACATCTGGTCCAAAAACCACAACGATAACAACTTAAACAACTAGTACAATTGTTGTCAACAACCGGAATAACATCCCAGATTAGTCCATCACAATTAACAGTTGTTATATTAGTATTTTTGGGTAAGTTTGTTTACCAAATTCCCATATTTGTGTAAATCAAGGTGAAGTATATGAAGGTGAAATATGCATAAAACTTGTGCATTTAGTTTTCACAGGTCAAAGTCTTTTTATTCTAATTAAAACATTTGCTCAAAAATGTCAACATATCACCAACAAGTACAAATAAAATAAATTTTTAAATAAAAAAAAAATAATAATAATAAATATTAATTAATGATGATATATATATATAATATTTATGTTTTTTATTATATTATTCAAAAGTCCTGTTTTGAAATTTTTTTTAAAATGCACAACTCCCTTTTTTTTTAAAGTAATTGTAATAATTATGTTGAATTTAGACGATCCTGCTTTTAAGCAATGTTTAACATTGCTAGAGAGTAAAATTGATGAAGAGAAGTTTGTCGGAATATTATTAGTTAAATCGTTAATTCAACCTACAGACACAAGAGCATTGTGTAGAGTTTATAGATCTATAGGTTTAGAATTTATATATAGATTATTACAATCTCCTACTTCTAATGGTATGTTTAGTGAATTGCCTATAGATTACTGAGTGACTGTTATTAATATTATTTTTGGCAAAGGTGAAGAATCAATTTCGTATTATAATTTAGCAATGACTTTGTTATCAACTTTCTCAGCATTGGAATATAAAGATGAAAGGAATGGTGTGGATGTAAACGTAGATAATGAAGAAAAAGAAGAGAATATACTATTATCAATGTCAAAGAATCCATTGATTAATGATTTGGTTTCATTGATTTTAAAGAGGTGCGCTGATGATGTTAATATAGAGAATTATAATCTATTATTGGAATCTACACAATTTCTATACTCTTTTGTGAATGTTGGTGGTTTGACAAATAATGATACTGTAAAGATTATTTTACAACAAGTGAATATACAGAGAATTGCATTGATTGCATTACAGATACATCAGAAAAAGAATCTAGAGAAACATAGTGAATTGTTAACTACTTTTGTTGACTTTATCTATTTGGTAGTTTGGAAAGTACCTAATCTATTGACACTTTTACAACAGAGTCAACAACAGTCACCACTAGATACCACTAATGACAATCAAAGTCAATCTACTATAACATCATCTATAATTAATAGTATACAAGCATACAATCAATTAAATATAGTTATTGGACCAGTATTTCAGTTACTTGATCCACTATCTGTTATATTCCGAGATAGAGTAGATGAAACCAAGTTTTCTATTCTACTGGTATTCTCAGTACTGTTGCCATTGTACATTAGCAATGACGAGATTAACGGTAATACACAGACACAGGCTATATTCAATGCTAATAAAGTGTGGAAATTCAATTTGAAATCTGCACTTTATTCTATATTCTCAAGTAAAAAGTTAAAAGAAGAACATAGAGATAGTTCAATTATACTCTATTCCGTATTGGTAGATTACCTTGGAAAAGAGTTTTTTAATTTACAAGATAGTAGTTGTAATTCTAACAAAAGTATTACTATTAAACCTATACCTACCGAAACCCTGATTCTGTTATCTTTACAATTGTCTAGAACAGAAATTCACATGATTCTATTGAATATGCAAAAGGAAACTATATTATCAGATACCAAATGTACATTGATAACATCTTGTTATCTAATTATTGAAAATGTTATATCATTTCTCATTGGATATTATGAAGATAGTAGTGAAGGTTCAAAGAATGGTATTGAATTCTCTACTGATACCCTAGGTAAAATTCAAGGTATAATGGTAGAGGTTATGACCATTATTGTAAACTATATAAAACAGGCTGCTGAAGAGTATCCTGAAGTGAAACCAACTTATGAGATGGTATCAGCACTCAAATTACTAGGTATATGGATGGGTGAAGAGATTACAAGTGTACAGAAACTCCTTCAATTGGCATTAAGTGATATTCTAACTTACTTTCTATCGCATAAAGAGGAGAGTGGTTACTTTTTATGTTTTTTAATTCCTGGTATCAGTCACTATATAGAGTCTAGTGAGTGCATGGAGATATTCATTCAACAACAAGGACCTGCTAAGATTTCACAATATATGAATTATTATCTGTCTCCTTTGATTCAGTATATAAAGGATCCAGAAATTAAGACACTTTCTGTAATCAATGAACTTAGAACTTATGGTGCAACTGCTGATACAGCAGTGAATATAATTATACCTAGAAGTTGTGAGATATTGCAAATGTATTTCAATGTTGGTACATTTGCTGGAAATAATCAGTATACTGATAGAACATCTCGAGAGATATTCATTCAACTTTTAACCAATGTCGCTGAACAAGCATTTGCACTGCAGAAAGAATTGGATACAAACTTTTGGGACCATTATCTAACCTACCAATACGTAGTCAGTCATCTATTGGTACTGTGTTTGAGTATATTGGTACACTATGAAGAAAAGGATATACCCGAAAACACATTATCTAAAATATGTTTATTAGTAACTCAATACTATTGTTCTATTGAGTTTCCAGAGACTTCAAATCACAAGATTACCAGTCTATGGTCAACCATAAAAGACCTATATCTAAACGGTCTAGAATTGGTCTTACAAAATATTGATAGACATAAATCACTAATGTCTCATCTATCCTTTAAAAGATGGCCACCAACTGATTTCAGACTAACTCAAAAGCAAAATAATGAATATCTTCATTTGGATAATCAAGTTTTAATCAATGTAAATAGAAATATAGGAAATTTAATAAGAAAATTATTTAACAATTCATAATAAATTTGTTTTAATTTTTTGAAAACATTTAACTGAAGGATATTTATATTGATAATTCTTCGTGGGACATTATATTATACTCTTTTTTTTAATACCTATATTATGAATGAAAAATCAAAGTTAGAGTAAAAAACTATTACATACCATAGAAGATTTGTATTATTTAAATTATTATCATAAATAAAGATAAAAATCTTCTATAATATGTTCTATGAAACAGAAAAGGGAAATATTATTGAAAATTATTGATGATATTATCCACTTTAAAATTACCAGATCCAGCTAAACCATTTGAATTGCATACTGATGCTTCTATGAAAGGTATGGGAGCTGTACTATACCAAGACAAGAAAATAGTACCTGGATGTATTGTGACCGATTCTGATCCAAGATTCACCTCAAGTTACTGGAATTGTCTGATGTTTGCTATCAATACTATGACACACAACTCGTTGCCATATCATCATTCAACAAATGGACTGGTGGAAAGATATACAAGTGGTATCCTTTTTCTCTAAGAGTACAGCTTTCTAAAATTTGTTTCAAATGTAAACAAAATTGCAACTAGGTCTTCCCTTTTCATGGTGGGATGGTATTATTATAGGTTGTTGTAAAAAAATGATGGGTACTATTATAATGATGGTAGATTGGGATGTAAATGTATAAATTGCATTAAAGTTTTAAAAAGGTTTTTAATTTTTTAAATTGAAAACGAACGAATAGATGGCATATCATTATTTGAAATTTACTTTTCCAGAGGAATTTAACAGAAAATTTAATTTCAAACAGGATAGGATTGATAATTTATATATAGATATAAATAATATATTTCATGTATCATGTAGAAAAGCAAAAAAAAATAATGTAGTAAACAATCTAATGAAAATATTACAATCAATCATGAGTAAAATGAGACCAATTAAATCTGTATTTTTGGCATTTGATGGCCCTGCACCATTTGCCAAACATCATAGACAGAGAATACGTAGATTTTCTAAACCACAATCAGAATTCAATACACATCATATAACTAGTGGATCTGAATTTATGAATCAACTCATGAAAGATATGGAAAAGTTTATTGAAACTTCACTAGGTAAACGACATTTCAGTGATACAGCATACTATCTATCACCATCTTCTAGACATGGTGAAGCTGAATTTAAAATCTTTCAATATATCAATGAGAATCAAGACCTTTTAAAAACACAAAATCATTATATAATATCACAGGATTCCGATTCGATATTCTATGCCCTACTATCACCACTTTCAAACATCAAAATTCTAAAAACCTCTCCATCTGGTGATTTGGTTATTGATATTGATAGTTTAAGAAAAAAAATTCTCACTCAAATCGATCCAAAACAAAATCCTAGTATGTACTACAATCATACAGTACACTCTATTCATAAAACACATTTTTAAAATATCTAACAAACATGTATTAGAACAAGCTCTTATAGATTTTGTATTATTAGATATTATAAATGGAAGTGATTTATTACCTGCTATTAGAAGTACTGATTTTCTTCAAATGTGGAACCATTATCGTACTGGTACTGGATGCATATTCAATCAATCTGACAATTCTTTAAATCTAAAATATTTAAATGAAATTTTATCTGTAAATGTATGTAATTGTCAATGAGGGGTATGAAATTTCACCAATCAATATTTTTAAATATTTACTAACTAGTTGTGATGGAATTATAGATAGAACCTGGTAAAGATTGGCCACAGAGTTTAAGTCATGTAATTTCATATATTGTTGGTAAAATGGTTGATATTAAACAACTATTCAAAATCAATAGAGAAATGAAAACTATAACTTTCGATTTTGTAGGGTTATCACCAAGTTAGAGAAATTACATCATCTTTTAAATCAGCAAAAGCAGATATTTGTAGAGATTATATATTCAATGGTCATTTAGATAAACTCTTGGAAAATTATAAATATACTCTGGGAATTGAAAAACAAGAGGAAGCCAAATTGAGAATATTCAATCTATCTCAACTGTTTACTGAAGATAACTATGATATTTCTAAATTCTACCAAGGTGTTATATGGCATCTTAAGTATTACCTAACAAAATGTAATGATTTCTCCTACAGATACCATTTTATTCATGGACCTCCTCTAAAGAACCTAATAGAATACAATGCTGTAAACAGTCGTATCAATGAAAATTGTCCAGATAGAATGGTGAATCCATTGAATCCAGAACTATTCTGTCTGTCATTGTCTAACACTATAAACTGTAAAGAACTGGTACCTGAAATGTTCAGACCAATGGTTGAAAAAGATGTTTTGTTTCAACCTACAGTTGAGGGTTTAAAAGAATGGTTGAATCCAAATGTCTTGGAAACTCTCACCAAGAACTATCATAAATATCAAACTACTCCACAACCATTTACACCAACTACCAAATATATTTTCAGAAAAGACTCTATACAAAAATTCACCGAGAATTTTGAAAAGTCTCCAAACAAATTCTATTTTCAACTCAATCAACCTTACAATAGAAATTTTAGTACTAGTACTTTTAGATCATCACCAATGCATCATACTTCAATAGTAAATATGTTTCTTTTAAAAGGTTTAAAGTTAATTAAAAAATAAAAATAGTTTAAACAATTATTTTAGATTAAAGTGTTGGTGGAATTGAGTTTATTTACATATCTATTTTAGTTACCACCTCTAAGTCTGAGAACTAAATGGAGTGTTGATTCTTTTTGAATGTTGTAATCAGAGAGAGTACGACCATCCTCAAGTTGTTTACCAGCAAAGATAAGTCTTTGTTGGTCGGGTGGGATACCTTCTTTGTCTTGAATTTTGGTCTTTACATTTTCAATGGTATCAGAACCTTCAACTTCCAAAGTAATTGTCTTACCAGTCAATGTTTTGACAAAGATTTGCATACCACCTCTGAGTCTGAGAACTAAATGGAGAGTTGATTCCTTTTGTATGTTATAGTCAGATAAGGTACGACCATCTTCCAATTGTTTACCAGCAAAAATGAGACGTTGTTGATCGGGTGGAATACCTTCTTTATCTTGGATCTTTGTTTTAACATTTTCAATGGTATCAGAACCTTCAACTTCCAAAGTAATTGTCTTACCAGTCAATGTTTTTGACAAAAAATTGCATACCACCTCTGAGTCTGAGAACTAAATGGAGAGTTGATTCTTTTTGTATATTATAGTCAGAGAGAGTACGACCATCTTCCAATTGTTTACCAGCAAAAATAAGTCTTTGTTGGTCGGGTGGAATACCTTCTTTATCTTGGATCTTGGTTTTAACATTCTCAATGGTGTCAGAACCTTCAACTTCTAAGGTAATTGTCTTACCAGTCAATGTTTTGACAAAGATTTGCATACCACCTCTAAGTCTGAGAACTAAATGTAGTGTTGATTCTTTTTGAATGTTATAGTCAGATAAAGTACGACCATCTTCCAATTGTTTACCAGCAAAAATAAGTCTTTGTTGGTCGGGTGGGATACCCTCTTTATCTTGGATTTTGGTTTTAACATTTTCAATGGTATCAGAACCTTCTACCTCTAAGGTAATTGTCTTACCAGTCAAAGTCTTTACAAATATTTGCATAATTTATTTCTAATATATATATTAAACAAGTTTAAATAATTTAATTAAAAAAAAAAAAAAAAAATTTTTTTAATTTATATAAATTTAAAAAAAGTGTAAAGTGAGTCAATAATTGTCACCAACCTATTTTAATTTTTTTTCTATTTTTTTATCTCTTTTTTTTCTTTCTTTTTTTTTCAAAATTAGATTGACCTATTTATATCCTATCACACATCAACACCTATCTTTAGACAATTCAGTGTTAATATTTCACAAAATCTGCTTTTTAATAATTAATATTAAAGTATTATTATATTATTGACTAGAACTCGCAAAGTCACAAAATTTTTATATGAGGAAAACAAAATTAAAAAGGAATGAAATTATAATTGTTGAAATGGCATTAAATACATTATCCTATATTGTTATATATATAAAAAAATTGAAACATAAAGAACTGTGAAAAAATTATGAACTTCCCCTTTTCATTGCAAAGTACCATTTTTTTTTTTTTTTTTTTTTAATTTTTTTTTTTAGATATCAGAATTGATTATCTTTCAATAAACACTTTCAGAAAATGTTGAGTATGATTAAACAAGCTGGATCACCCAGCGATGCTAAAAGAGGGCAAGCATTATTACTCAATATTTCAGCAGGAAAAGGTTTACAATCAGTTCTAAAAACCAATCTCGGACCTAAAGGTACACTTAAAATGTTAGTTTCAGGTGGTGGTGAAATCAAATTGACAAAAGACGGTGCAGTTTTATTACATGATATGGTATGTTATTTTATAGATAGATTTGAAATATTACAGTAAGTGGACAGTAATTAATAATAATGTGGATTACTATAAGCAAATTCAACATCCAACAGCAGCATTAATTGCAAGAACAGCTACAGCACAAGATGATATAACAGGTGATGGTACAACATCAAATGTCATTACAATTGGTGAATTTTTAAAACAATCAGAGAGATATTTGGCAGAGAATATTCATCCAAGAATTATCTCAGAAGGTTTAGAGTTGGCCAAAGATCGTTGTTTAGCATTTTTAGAGACATTCAAACAAAAAAAGAATACATTGGATAGAGAGTTATTGATTAATATTGCTCGTACCAGTCTTCGTACAAAGTTACCTAGGGAATTAGCAGATCAACTTACTGAACATGTTGTAGATTCACTTCTACTCATTCGTAAAGATAACGAACCTATAGATTTGTTTATGGTTGAGATTATGACTATGCAACATCGTACTGATGGTCAATCACAGTTGATTAAAGGGTTGGTACTAGACCATGGATCTCGTCATCCAGACATGCCAAAGAAACTTAGTAATTGTTTTATCCTAACTTGTAACGTTTCGTTGGAATACGAAAAAACTGAGGTTAACGCTAACTTTTTATATAAAGATCATCAAACTCGTTCCAAGATGATTGATGGTGAACATAAATTGGTTGCAGAGAGATGCAAGCAAATTATCGATTTGAAGAACCACGTTTGCGATACACCAGACAAGAACTTTGTTGTCATTAATCAGAAAGGTATTGATCCAATTTGTTTGGATATGTTTGCCAAGGCTGGTATTATTGCTTTACGTCGTGCCAAACGTAGAAATATGGAGAGATTGACATTGGCTTGTGGTGGTACTGCTATGAATAGTTTGGAGGACTTGTCTCCTGATTGTCTAGGTCATGCTGATAGTGTCTATGAACATGTTCTAGGTGAGGAGAAATACACTTTTGTCGAAGGTGTCAATAACCCATTCTCTTGTACTATTCTAATTAAAGGTCCAACTAAACACATTATCGAACAGATTAAAGACGCCCTTCGTGATGGTCTTCGTGCAGTAAAGAATACCATTGAAGATCAGTGTGTAGTACCAGGTGGTGGTGCATTCCAGATTGCTGCCTATGCAGATTTGATGAAATTCAAAGAAACAGTTCAAGGTCGTGTCAAATTAGGTGTTCAAGCATTCGCTGACTCCATTCTCATCATTCCAAAGACTTTAGCTGAAAATTCTGGTTTTGATCCAATGGATACTATTATCAAATTACAAGAGGAATACGCTAAAGGACACATTGTCGGTTTAGATATCATGTCTGGTGAACCAATGGATCCAGTTCAAGAAGGTATCTGGGACCAATACAGTGTATTAAAACAAATTTATAGATCTTCCCCAATTATTGCCTCTCAATTATTATTAGTCGATGAAATTATTAAAGCTGGTAAAGGTATGGGTAGAGCTCCAGGTAATGATGCTGGTCCACAAGAATAAAAAAAAAAAACAAACAATATAATCCCTTTCCTCCTAAAAAATAAATCACTTTAAATATTTCCGATCTCAATAACAACTCTCTTTTCTAAACATTTATTTTGGTATTGAATATTTTGGTTTATAGGTTTGAATAAACTTTTCAAATTTCTGTTTTTGATCCAAACGTATGTATTGTTCAAGATCTTCAATAGTAGCCATTTTGTAGTCTATTAGTATCTGAAGAGTTTCCATATTAAATTTTGATACTATTAATTTTAGAGATTCTTTTATAGCATATCTGAGTGGTCTAGTTGGATCTTTTTTGTTGGCACATCTGGGTACCCAATGATTGAGAAGTATTAAAACAGTTTTATTATAGTTCATTTCAAAGGCTACTACCATTGAAGTTGTACTATATAAGATTTCAGGTTTCATTTCTAGAATTAGTTTTACAATTGCAGTTTGATCTTTTTTAATTGCAAAATCAATACCACTGTTTAATGATAGTCCTAGATTAGTTTGTACACCTTCTAGAATATCTTTAACTATTTCAATACTACCATATTCACATGACAAATCTAGTATATTTACAAACTGATTTCTAATGGCTTGAGAAAGACCTTCATTTGATGTTACACATCTAACTAATTCTTTATCTTTAGAAGCTACTGCTTTTCTCATTAGATATTCAATATAAAATGATGATGTAAATTCGGTAGGTCTTGTAGAAATTACATATTGAATTATATCATTTCCTTCTTTTGAATGAATATCTGAAATTAAGGAATTGAAATGACTGTATCTAACAGACTCAAACATATGAGAATAGGTGTCTATTAGTTTAATCATTTTTAAATTTCTATGTGAAAGCATGTAGTGTGTTGGACAACTTTCAAAAATGACATTATTGTTGTAGTTTGGAGCCATTGAAGCTCTTTGTAAAAGATATTCTAATATCTCATAGTGGTTATGTTTCATAGCTCCTTTAACTGAAGTATTATCAACTGAATGGTTTAATGTCTCCACTAGATATTTTACAATTTCAAAATGTCCCTTTTTAGATGCCATAGACAGAACTGAGGAGGATACTGGGAATCCTCTGCTAACTAATTCCTTTAGATTTTCAAACTTACCTAATTGTGTGGTTTTATAAATTGCAAATGGTGTGATTTCAAATGGTGTATTGGTACTGTTTAGGTAATCTACAACATCAAGGTGACCATAAGCAGCAGCAATATCTATACAACAAAGAGAAGGTTTCATTCCAAAGAGTTCAATTAACAATTTTAAGTTCTCTAAAAGTCCTAATTTTGATGCCTCTGCAGTAGCTTCATGAAACTGTTGTCTTTTAACTACCTCATCAGTTGATGGAAACCTTTGTGCAAAGTGCCTAATCATTTCTTTATATGGTACAGCAGCAACTAGAGAAGATTCGCTAGAACTCGGATGTGCAGTTTCTAAATTTACAATATCAGCGTCTTGAAGAACATAATATACCAAATCACAGTTACCACTTTTACAAGCATTCCAAAGATATCTTCTCTTATCAAAACTACCACGTTTTTCAATCAATTTAACTGCATCTAATAGACCTGATAATGCAACATTAGATAACAACTGGGATTTACCATTAATTGCCAAGAAATAATCGGAATATTTTTGATAAACTTGTTGAAATAGATCAAAATCTCGAATGTTTAAACAAAAATCTAAAATACTAGACTCTGTTATCTTAAATGACGGAAGATGCTTTAGTTTATATCTAAGTAATTCCATATGTTTGTTCTTGCATATAAAATCACTATTACATCCTATATATTTCCTACTCTTTATCCCACAACTTTCATAACTATCATGTACAAATTTAAATATTAATTTATGTAAATATTTATTATTAAAAACTTTAAAGAATAATTCTTTATCGTTCATATCAATAAATTGCAAAATATCTCTTTTTTTTATTAAAAAAAATTATTGATCAAAGTATTTTAAGTTATTTTGAGATATATATATATTACAGATTTTATTTTAAATAATTTATTTGTTATTGTTGTTATTATTGTTATTATTGCTATTATTAAAAGTAGCTGATAGATTTGAGGATGATAAACCAAAACCTGATTTATTTGAGGCTGTAACTGATAGACGAGATGATGACATGTTTGGTGAGTGTTGTGATGATATTGAGTTTCTAGAAATTGATAATTTACGACTTTGCATAAATTGTGTGGATTTTGTTCTTTGATGTTGTACTTTGGTGCATAGACCAATTGCATTAACCCATTCAGTACGAATCTCTGGTGTTTTGGCAAATAGTAGAATCATTTCTTGGTCAATTTTCAATTGGAATGCATTGTGAATTTTCATTGATGGACATTCTTGTAGAGGTGTGAGAGTGAGAGAAGTACTGTCTTTAATTGGAATATATTTAATGACATGGAGTTCATTGTCCTTCTCCTCGGTTTTCAATAGACCATTTTGGAAGAGGAAAAAGATATATTTCTCTGAATCTTGTTTCAGTTTGGATCTAACTAGTAATGCATTACCAGGTGATAAAATGTCAGGTTCAGGAGGTACCAATTGCATGTAGATATCTCTAATGGTGGATTTGTTCTCTGCATCTCTTTTACGTTCATTCAATACCACTGTCAGTTTCTTTAGTTGTCTTACTGTATTTTCAATATTCTCACGATCATGATGATCATTATGAGTGTGTTTATGTAGATCTTCTAGTAACATTACATATCTTGGCATTCTTTGAATTGGCATAATCAGATAGAAAACCAAATCAAAACCTTTAGTTTTGTTATCACGAACATCTTGGACATGTTCGAGGAACTTTTCATCCTTTTTACATTCTTCGTAAATCTTCAAAGCTGCATTATAGTTATTGACATACTGTGCGTATACATCAGCAGCTCCATCAAGAAGATACTGGAATACATCAGATATACTATGATTCGTAGTCCAGTTATTAAATTTCTCATCAAGTAACTTTAGAAAACCTTTGTTGAATTCATGAATTACTTCTATATTACAAAATATCTCGTTGAGTTGGTCCATTGTCAACAAGGGTTTCTCTTGAACTCTTAATGGAATCAAATACTCTTCTATACAAGTGTTCAAAGAGCTTACCAAAGTTTGTTCTGTTTGAATTAGCTCCTTTATAATTCTAGCACGATGAGAATATTTCTTTTGTTCAGCTACAAAAGCCTTTCTTGCCAACCATGATTTTATAGCTGGTCCCAAAAGATCGAAACCTGATCGAATTTGAGCGTGCACTTCTATTACTGTCTTCTCCTTTTGTTGTATATCATGTTTTTTGAGTGCAATGTCATTTAGAAGCTCTACAATGATATTAGTCTCTGGTTCATCGTGGTATCCATCATAGGACTCTGTTTCACCTTCACTATAGAATTGACCCTCCAAATCAGTAGTATCGGTCATATTAATACCATCATTATCAATACTTGAATAATCATCAGTTTCTGAATCATACTCTGAATCATGTCCACGATCCATGGATGAAATCTTCTTTATCAAACTGATCATTCTTTCAATTGGTTTAATAACTAGTAACTGGAAGTCTCTGGAAACCAATAGAATACCAACGAGTAATATAATAATAAGACAAACTGTCAGACATATAGCCAAAGCAGCTAAATACATTTCATTGTCCCTATTACTAACCCATATTTCATTGGCCTTACTGTCAGTACTGTACCTTTCAATATAACTGTAAAACCATATAGACACATCCTCCGATGTCTCGTAGAGGAGAGTATTGTTAATCTTCAAATATAATATATCAACTGCATTGCTATATGTAAGATACTGCGAAAGAGTAGCAGTTGCATTGGGACTTTCAACAAACAGTGCCAATAGAGATGCATTATAATGTTCAGTATCAAATTGTGGGTTTGTCAAAACGGTAACTAAAACTATGAGCAATGCCATCAACATTACCTTGTGACTTGTCTTACTTAGTAACTGTTTACCAATGGAGCTAGGTTCAACAGAAGCCTGTACCAGATTGGAACTATTCGATTTATCCTCCACACGAGCACTGCATTGCAAAAGGTTAAAGAAATTTATAATTTTTGAGATTCTTGATAATCTCGATGCTATTCTTGCGACTCTAGCTGTTCTGGAGATACTTAGACTGTTCATTGCGTGTGTTATGGATGAGATACCAAATATAAAACTAATGATATCTGGAATCAAAGATGCCATGGAAATGAGATCGATTGGAAAATAAAATGATAATACATAAAATAGTCTTTGTACGTAGATTGAAAAGAACAAGTCTACTACAAATATGATGAATACTACAATCTTTAGAGAGGAAACTACCGTAAAGCTGACATGGTCATCAGGTGCACCTGTGGCCAACATAAAATCATCGATAAAAAGTAGATAAATAGTGGCTAGTAACATGATAATCATTGCCCATCGAGAATTCATTAGTTTTCCTAGTTTCTTTCTCAATGCATTTTGAGAGGACTTCTTTCTCTGTCTTCTACGTTTGGAGATGGATTTTAGTTTCTTTATTCCCTTGCCATGAAATAGTTTTTGCTTGAGATCGTTAAATGACTTCTCCATATCCAAATGTGGGTGATGTGCCATCACACTTAAACCACCTTTAATATGGTGAAGTTTTTTTAGAAAACCACCACTGCTGTGACTATCATCTGATGATGAATGATTATTCTGTCTCTTTACTGATCCACCATCGGTATCATACTCCAAATCCTTACTGTTGATTCTCAATTGCAATTTATGTCTTCTTGATGAGGTTGAATTGTTTGGTGACAATTCCAGTGTGGATGAGGATATAGATGGTGGGTTGTGATCATCTATCTCGGAGTTATCCGAAATCATTTATTTCGTAGTCTGAAGTAATATTGTGATCACTCTATACTTTTGATCACTTTACTACTTTTTTTTTATTTTTATAATGCAGGATAGATATTTATGTAAAAAAAATAATAACTAAACAATTAAAAATAAATTTTTTTTTCAGTTGATGGTGTTGGAGTGAATTTTTTTTGTGGCCTTTCATTTTGCAGGGTATCTTGAGTTTCTTTGAACACTTTTATTGTAAAATAATTGATGTTTGGTTTTATCGATAAATTATAATTTTACAAAATTAGATATCTATTTGGTTAGAATCACTTTTTCCTACACATACTTGTTTATTTACCCATATTGTTAAATAGAAATACTCTAGATTCAATATCACTTATATCATCCTGGTTATTTAATAATGGAGATGATTTAAACAGTAAACAATGGCTATACCATTGATCACTTTGAATTTGGTTGGAATTGTATTGTGTTGTCAGATCATTTATAATCTCTTCTTTCATTTGATAGTCTTGGTCATAGTAATACAAAGTTGTTGACATAAAATCAACTAAATCTGCTATAGACAATTGAATTTGACTTGGACCTCTTGAACATAATAACTTAAATTTTTTTTTTTTTTTTTTATAATTTTTAGATTTTTAGCAAGAGTTTGAAAATATATTAATATAACCATTATTTCGGTGATTTCACCAAATCAACAATAAAAAATGAATAATATTGAAAAATTTACATTTAAATCGGTAGAATTTGAAAATGATAGGTATTCTTTTGATTTTATTATAATAAAATGTGATTTTTTAATAATCTCACCTATTTGACTACAGTTATCAATTAACTTTTTTAAAGATTGTTTGATATCAAAATGAGCATTTAAATCAATTGGTTGTTCAACAGTTACTATATTATCTATTGAAGGCTGTTGTTGATTTTGTTTTAATTGTTCACTTATAAAATCCAAATGTTTATGATTTCCAATCTGTAAATTATCAATTGCTCCAATTTGATCTTGAAATTCATTATAAAGTTTTTGAATTGTCAAGGCAATTGAATTGTCCATATTTACATATTCTTCCTTTACTTTTTTAAAAATTTTTTTTTTTTTTTTTTTTAAATTTGTTCGGTTTTTTTTTATTATCCGTTATAACTACAATTTTTGAAATATCATTGTCCATTTTCAAAAAAAAATTAGAAATATCACAAGTTATCCAAAATATATTTATTATTAAGTTGGAATAACACAGATACACAGATATATATCCTATTTATAGCATACAGACATAGTATATTGCTAGAGGAGTACTATGTTTAATACGAACAACAATAATAATACAACCTCTTTGGAAGGAGGTACTGGAGGAGAGGATACCAATAGTCAATTTGAAGATTTTCAAAAGAATCTCTTTCAAAAGTTAGTTTCAGCAACTAAGATATCTAATAGTCTTCCATCGGAAGAAGACTATGCCTATTATGAAACATTTCCAGAATTTAAATCAAAAATGGGTACTATTGGAAAGAGACTACTCAATCTCACTCAAAATTTTGTACAATCAGAAGATCCAAAAACTAAAATCAATTTAACTGATACCAATGATACCGAAGAACTTTCCTATAGATTCAATGGTATTGTTGATCTTGTAGATGAAATGATTGATAGAGTAGTAGGTATATGATAATATGGGTTCATCTCAGATATATACTAATGAATATTTCTTATAGGATAAGAATATAGATCCAAAATATCAACAAAGTAATAACTCAAATATTTATATATCATCAACTATTACAACTGGTCAGAATGGAAAGACCAATGAAAAGAATATGTTCTATGGAAATAATATAGTTAGACCTCAATTTAAATTTGAAGATCCAATTGATAATAGTAATTTTCCATTTCTTCCAAAGATTAAAGTGAAACCCAATGCATTAAAGCCTTTAGATCCTATATTTTTACAGAGTTATGAAACATCGTTTGGGAAGATTGTTAGAAGTAAGGAACAAGAGACTTTAGTGTACCCCCATCCATATGAATATGAAATTATGAGTTTTCAATATACCGCAAAACAGTTACAACCATGTAAGGAACAGTTATATAAGGGTTTGGATAAGACACCTTACACTTGGATTGATACAGTCCAACAATTGGATGAGTTGGTCGAAAAATTGAAATTTGTAGAGGAGATTGCTATCGATTTGGAGAATCACTCTTATCGTTCTTATCAGGGTTTTGTGTGTTTGATGCAAGTCAGTACACGTACAGAGGACTTTATAATTGATACTTTAGTCCTTAGATCACAGATGAATCGTCTTAATGTAGTCTTTACCGATCCTAAGATTGTAAAGGTACTCCATGGATCTGATTCAGATATTAAATGGTTACAAAGAGACTTTGGCGTGTATATTGTCAATATGTTTGACACTGGACAGGCTTCAAGAGTTATGGAGTATCCATCGGCAAGTTTAGCATTTCTAATGAAATACTTTTGTTCAGTGGATGCTAATAAAAAGTATCAATTAGCTGATTGGAGAATCAGAATGATTCCAGAAGAAATGATAAAGTATGCTAGAGAGGATACACATTATCTTCTGTACATCTATGATAGATTGAGAAATGAACTCTTCACTAAAGGTGGTTCTAAAGATACCTTTATTCAATTGGTATTGGCAAAGAGTAGAGATTTGTCATTGTTACGTTATGAAAAGGATCTCATTGATGACTATACTCATATTCAGTTTGCTGCCAAATCTCAGTTACAGTATACTCCAAGTCAGTTGGCAACTCTAAAGGTTTTATATCACTGGAGAGAGAATATCTCCAGAGAAGAGGATGAATCTATTCGTTATATCTTACCCAACCAAATCATGTTAGCCATCGTTGAAAAATCACCAACATCAGTTCAAGACATTCTGAATATTTCCACTACCATTCCACCCCACTTAAAAGTTCATGCACACACTCTAATTCAAGATATATTAAAATCAAAAATTCAAGATCTCAACACTAATACACAAATACTTGCCAACACTGGTAAATTCCCTCAATTATTACATAATACCCTTACATCTCAAAATAATTCCTATTATCAAAATGTTTTATTAAAACAACAACAACAACAACAACAACAACAGCAGCAACAAGTAATTCAACAACAAACTTTTATTTCACAAACCAATACATCAATGAATAGTAGTAATAACAATAACAATAACAATAACAACAATAATAACAATAATAATAATAACAATAGTGGTAGATATTCACCAGTACCAAGCAGTAATTCACTTCATCAGACTCATACAAATAGTAATAGTCCAGTATTGTCAACTGACCAATTATATAAGACTGCTAAATGGTTATCAAGTGATATGGATATAAATTTACAAGCTAATTTCCAACAGAGTCTTGTGATGCCACAACCTAATAGAAAGGTTGCTACTATAGCTCCACTGAACCAGAATCATCATTCTAATCAACCACTTCAAAATAGTTTATTTGATTCTTCAGAGGAAAATGAATATGGTGGTGATGAATCTGAAAGAAAGAAATCTAAACGTATAGCATCAATGGTTTCATCTTCTTTTGAACCTTCTAGTACTTTTGCACCAGTTTTTAAACCAACTACATTCTTAAAGACATTTGATCAACAAATGTTACAACAATCACAACAATCACAACAACAAAATTTATCAACTGGAAGTTTGAATCCAAATAATAATACCATTGTAAATGATCAAGATGATGACGATGAAGATGATCAAGATGACGACGATGATTTCCCAATGAATACTAGTAAAAATAATAATAATAATACTGATGATGACGAAATGGATGAAGATCAAAAATCAAGTAAATCTACAGAGGAGAAAGATGGTGACAGTGGTGATAATATAGATGATGACGATGATGATACCACTAATAAAGTACCAAAAAGTATGCAAGAAATCTATCAATTATCCAATATGAATCGTCGAAGAAACAAAGAGAAAAAGAAATTAAAAGAAAATTCATCATTGTCAACTTCACCTGGAACTGGTTCAATGATTTTAGACAGTACTCCAACTAGTGGTCAATCTAAATCCAAAAAAGAGGATGTATCAGGTCCTGATACTCTCAATTTTTTGAAAGAGATTGGATGGATCAGTAACGATAATACTGATTCTTTTAATCCAGTTAGTCAACAACAACAATTACAACAGCAACAACAACAACAACAACCAACACAATCATCTCAACAACTACAACCATCACAGTCATCTCAACAACCATCTCATCATGGACATCACCACGGACACCATTCTCACAGTCATACAAATACAAATATTAACAATAATCTTGGTAATAAAAATGTTGGTACTCAAAAGGGACCATCTAAGAAGCCAAAACAACCATACCAACAACAACAACAATTACAACAACAATCATCCCAACAACAACCACCATCACAACCATTTGTCTCATTTGATTATGCTTCTATATCTCAACAACAACCTCAACAACAACCACAACACCAACAACAATTTTTCAATTTGGATATCAGCCATGCTCAAGGTAAAAAGAAATCAAATACTGGTTCAATTAGATCAAAATCTGGTACTTTTAGCAGTGGAAATAGAAGTAGTAAAAAATAATCAACAAAATAATAACATGACTTATGTTCATATTGTTTGTTCAGTATGAAATAAATTAAATTTAAAAGATGAAAATAAAGAACTAAAATAATAATATATATTTAAAAATACCAACTTATAGTTTATTAATCGTTTTTTTTTTTGTTATACAAATTATTATTATTACCTTGAAAGTATAAATATAATAAAACCTAAGCAATAACTGTCTGTAGTAGTGTGAACAGGAGGAGGGAAAAACAATGTAAATAAGTGTATTTTGGTTTGATGTGGGTGTATGTGGGTGATTTATGTATCATTTTGGTTGAAAAAAAAAAGAGAGTGAGAGGGGGATCAAGATGAACAAAAGAAGAAAAAATTGGGAAATGCTTAAGTCTCTAAAATATGTGGATACTCTTGGCTTTTAGTGGTGAGAATGAGTTCAGTTGGTGATTTCTTTTCTATAAATGAAAAAAAAAGTGTGATTGATAATTATAAGATTGTTGTTGAAGTTGGAAGAGGAGGAGGTGATTGTGTTTGTGCTAAAAATATAAAAATTGTCCAATTAATTGATAATAATAATTAATTTGAACAACATGGTTTTTTCTTTTGACTATTATCTATGTTTGTTGGAGTAATTTGTAATCTACCTGAACCAGGTCTTGTGGTTGGTGTTTTTGGTAATTTTTTAGCTAAGGTTTATAAAATATATTAATATTTACACTAAAATTCAATGTTGTTAAATCCAAATACCAACCTATTTCTACAAAGAGTTCATTAACATTTTGAGATGTTTTTGCTGATGTTTCCATAAAAAGTAAACCATTTTCTTCAGCGTACTGTTGTGCTTCCTGTTTGTATTTTTTAAAAAAAGGGGAGGTAACATGGGTTACAGGGTATGAGTATTTTTGATACTTTTTCATGACTGTCTATCTTTGTTTTTTTTTTTAGTATTGATACATACTGCTGTTTCTACTCTACGTTTGGCAGCAAGATCTAATTTATTACCAGCTAATGCTATAACGATATTTGGTGAACCTTGTCTTTGTAGTTCTTTTACCCATTTAATTGCTCTTTCAAAAGAGTCTTCTGAACGAATATCATAAACCACAATTGCTGCTTGAGCTCCTCTATAGTACATTGGTGCCAAAGTGTGATATCTTTCTTGACCTGCAGTATCCCAAATTTCAAATTTAACTGTTGTATCATTTAAACAAACTGTTTGTGCTAAAAATGCAGCTGTAATCATCAAATATCAAAAGATACAGTTAATAACTGATAACTATAAATAAATGTAATTTCATATTGATTTTGTCAATGGTGTCACTATTACTTACCTCCAATAGTACTTTCTTGATAATCTAGGAAATGTCCTCTGACAAATCTCAATACCAATGAACTTTTACCTACAGCTGCCTCACCTAGTAATACTAACTTAAATTGAAATATTTTATTGTTATTATTCATCTGTTATAAAAATAAGTTGATTTGGTAATGACCCAGGTGTCGTGTACCAAAAAAAAAAAAACTTTTTGTTAATATCCATTGTGCACCATATTTCAATGTATTCAGCTGAAAACTCAAATAAATTGTGTTCACTTTAGTTTCCAAATTCTCTATTCATTCAATAGCTAAAGTACAAGCTGTGTTTTGCTATAGTTGTAAAAAATTTACCTTTTTTTACCCTTATCTTTGTTGTTTTGTAAAAAATTAAAAAAAATAAAAAAAAAAAAAAAAATACTAAATTTTTGTGTTTGTATCTCCAAAGTTATTTTAGAATGCTAGATTGTGATATTCAAATAGTATTCTTTTTTGATTTATAATCATTAGTCTATTGTTTAATATTTATATGTACAATGTATTATATTTAATATATTTTATTTCGTTTGGATGGTTACTATTTACTATTTAATGTTTTGGAGAGGAATTCAAAACCTTCATAAATACCTTGACCATTGATTGCAGATGTTGATTGAATAAACCATTTTCTATCTTTAATTGAATATAAATTTAATTGTTCTGAAATCTCAGCAATAGTCAAAGAAGTTGGAATATCTTGTTTGTTTGCTAAAATCAATAATGGAGCACCTCTAAGAGAATCCTCGTACATTAAACTATCAATTTCCTTTTTAACCTCCATTATTCTCTCTCTATCTGCTGAATCGACTACAAATATTATTGCACTAGAATTTTGGAAATAATGTCTCCACAATACTCTAATTTTATCTTGACCACCTACATCCTATAAGATTTTAAAAAAATATATTAGTTAATCAGTTCAACAACTTCATAATCAATCTATATATCCTATTTAAACATACCCAAACTGTGAAATTTAAATTACTTTTATAAGAAACAGTTTCAACATTGAAACCTATAGTTGGTAATGTTGTTATATTTTCACCTAATTTCATTCTGTATAAAATAGAAGTCTTTCCAGCATTATCTAAACCTATCATTAATATACGATACTGTTTTTTAGCATCGAATAATTGATAAATATTTGATAGTAAATTTCCCATTTTATGTATCTATTTATATTTTTAATTTATATATTTCTTTTCCTTTAATTGTTAATGTTTATAAATTCTTTCATTTGAATTTTATTTATAGTTCACAATAAAGTGAAACTACTTAATATTGCAATTACAAAACTTAGTTGTCGATTTTGAAAACATCTGTTTTGCAAACGTGGTTTTTAAAAGTTGAAAAACTAAAAAACTTGATTTTCATTTTAATTTCCAATTTTTTTTTCTCAAATTGCGGAATTATTTGATTTAATTTTACCAATAGCAAGACAAGTGCCTCTCAATATATTTTAAAAAATGATAATAAATATTTATTTTACATCTTTCTGAGAGGTTATTCTTCAGATGGTGACCAAGGGTACCCTCTAAATTGGTGTGTCAAAGACTTAAAAACTTTGATTCTATTATTTACAATGATTTTCGAAATTAGTATAAGTAAAAATACTTTCACTAAAAATTCAAAGCTAGAATTGGTGTGGTAAAAAAAATTTTATAATATATCGAGATTACGAAGATGAATATAAAAATTTGTACAAATGTTGAACAGAAATTTAAATTTAAATTTATATTTGGATAAATAATTAATATGGTAGTAAAAATAGATGACAGTAATAAAAAACATTTAAAATTACTGAAATCAAAAAAAAATGATAAAGAATTAGCAGAGCATTTTGGAGTGGAGGTGCAAACAGTGAAAAATCATGGTGCGAGTGAGTATTAATTTTATCTTCATCAAACAACATCATTATTAATAACATGATTAGAACTCTTAGAAATAAATAATAAAAAGCACCCTAGAGATGATGAGACAGAAAGCGAAGATTCTGAGGAAGAAAATATATCATCTGATGAAGAGGACACAAAAAAAAGGAAAAACAATAAATCCGACAATAATGTATTCGCTAATGTCCCATATTATCTCCACGAAGAGAAGGACCATTTCCACATAATATTTTTTTATTTTCCATTCGAGCTAAATGGAAATCATTTGAGCGATGATTGTAAAGAATTGAGTTTAACAATAGAAATCGCAATATCTTCAGAGGATCTCAATGTAATCAATACGAACTATAAACAAGGAGATTCCAAATTTGATATTCAAAAATCAACTTTTTATCAAACCAAACTTCCACCACAAACTGTAAGAATTCAATTTCCTTCTGCCCTTCAAATCCCTCTCGAATGCAAATTTGATTTAATAGGAGACAAAGATTTTGGTAGGCTAATAATAAAAAAGGCTACCAGCATTGATGTTCAAAAAAGTATTAGTATTTCTACTAAAAAAGGAACATAGTCAATAAATTTAAATGTATAAATGTATGATAATTGCTAAACATTTTGATTTTTTTTTCAAATTTAGTTTTATAATATCAAAGTTTTAGACCCCTATACTATTATTGATAAAATCGATTATCATATTATAAATAATTTGTTTGGATTTAAAATAAATAAATTTGTATTAATTTTAGTTTTATTATTAAATTTAACCACTATATATTAATTAGGAGATGGAAGTACATTGTTTTGTTTTTTTTTTTTTGATATTGTGGGGAGCAAGTGTCGATATATAAGATGTTTTATATCAAATCTGATCGTTTTGAGTTTTTAGGTTCTCTAGAATAAGATAACAGATAGAGATTATCTTCAGTGAGAATTTGTAAATTCTGTAGAGAATCTTTGACTTTGGGATACTCTTCAAAACTATAAGGATTCTTTTGGAAGATTTGAATGATTTTCAATACATTATAGATATTCTTGGACTGTTTCATATTGATACCACCATCAGCAGCCTTATTGGTATCATCTTGAAGAAATGTAATATCTTTAAGATAGACACCTAGATAAGGAATACAAGATTGCTTCTGGTCAACCGTTGCTAACTCAGTTCTATAGGCATCGTGATTGCCCTCCACTGACATTAGTGTTTGTAATTCTGTTGCTAGTTTTTGAACTTTAGGTTTAAGTTCAGCTTGAGTGTGTTTTAGACGAAACAAAGGAGCCTCATTAAGACCCGACAGAATAGCCATCAAAGTATGATAGTTTGCAAATGATCTCAGAGTTTTTGCAACCTTTATGAGTTTACTCATCACCTTGGTACGAGATCTGATTTTCTCTTCTTTTAATATTACAGTACAGACCCATTTGGTAATCAGATTAAATCTATCAATAGCAGCACGAATATTCGGAGCTAAATGTCTAGTTTTCTCTTTTGCCCATGCCTGATTGATAAACTCTGATGTTTGAATCTTTGAATAGATTTCAAATTCAATCAATGTCAATTGTCTGGCAATATCATCGGCAGACATTGTCAGAAGATCGGTAAATATTGGTTTTCTAACTGATGGTATCATCCAACCTATCTTTGATTGTGATTTTGATGATTTCAGTTTCTTTTCATCGTCAGCAGTACTTGAAGTTTCTTTATAAAATAACTAGTTATTTTTTAAAATATATTAGTTTTAGCATAGATTTAACTGATTTGTAAATTTAAACATACCTTTTTAGAAAATGATCTTATTAAATGTGAAGTGAGGGTGGAATGTTTGTCAATTATATGTTGTAAAAATATTTTAAATACAGCCAAAACAAGTGGATTAAAGTCACTGAAATGGTCATCAATAACTTTTTTAAGTACCTTACAGACCTTGTGTTGAATTGGTCCTTCAATTTTTTGTCTCCAATCTAGAATGGAGAAATTCAAGTTGTTGGGTCTAGGTACATGATATCTCTGTAACAGTTTTTCAACTAGTTGTGGAGTGGTTATAAAGTTTCTATAAGTTGCCAAAAATGCATTGACTTCGGAGATATCGGATACAAAGGAAACTGATGTTAATTTATCTACAATCTGATTTAAATTCATATGTCTATTATTATTGCTTTTTGTGGGTGGGGGTGGTGGTGGTGGGGGTGTGGGTGGTTGTGGTGAAGTTGATGCTGAAATTGACTTTTGTACAATAGATGATAACTCTAAACTACTATTAGATGAATCATGAGGTTGATTATGAGAATTCTCTTTTTCGTTGGACAGATAGGTTATATTATCATCTGAAAAAGAGGTTGGTAGGGATAGAGGGGGTGGTTTAGGTGGTAAAGGTGGAAATGTAGTTACAATCTGAGGTGGAGTTGAAGATTGTAGAGTTGGTGAGAATACACCTGATGAAGGTACTGGTGAGGTACCTATAGAGGACATTGGTGAAGGTGACATTATCATAGGTGATGTCTGTGCTAGAAAAACAAAGATACTATCAAAACAATTCAAAGAAGGGTCTTCCCAGATGTTAATATCAGCAGGTACAAATGATTTTAGTAACTTTCTTCGATAGTAATGGTACAACTGTTCCCATAAATCAGAGTTTTGAATGGTCTTATGCCACTTTTTACAAACTCTATTACACAATGACAAATCTGTAAGTTCAAGATTTCTAAAGACTTTTGATAAAAGTGATTCAGAAAGTCTTGTAATTTCCCACGCTTTTGCAGATTTTACTTTTTTGGAAAGACCTTGATTGAGACCACGAGACATTTCAGATTGGGGTTGGAGATAACCTTTTATAAATGTCTTTAGTAGTAGGATGGATGGGTAATCGAATACAACTTGTTTCTGGTCAACTACTTTTCTTAGAATTTTACCGACTCTTAGTTGAACAGGTCTCTCTACAATCTTTTGCCATTCGGTATTGGGGAGATTGGCATTGAATTCTCTGGGTACTAGATACCGTTGAATAAGTTTTCTAATGAGTAATCGAATGGGGTAGAGATGACATCCATCTACAAACTCTTGAATTTCAGTGGTTGAAGGTACTGATGTTGTAGGTGTGAGTTTTCTAATGAGGTTATTAAGTATCAGTATATTAGCATCTATATTCTCAATAGCAGCTGAGGTTACAACTTGACTACTGTTACTTGAACTACTAGGTTTACCCAGAAGAGCATCCTTATCAAGAATTGAGATTTTATCGGATTTTGAAGAATTACTCTCTTTGGAGATACTAGTAAGTCCACTGACTGTTGATATACCATCACCTAGAAGTTTAGGTAAATTTGCAATATTTGAAATAGTCTGTGATCTCAATTTGTTATCTAATGATTTTGAAGGTGTATTACTACTACTACTAGAACCACCTCCATGATGGTTATTATTGTTACTACTATTACTGTGATGGTGAGGTAACTTTACGGTTCCTATGGAAGTTGGTGGAGTATACATTTCCTCTTCCCACAAATTAATGTCAGCACCAACTAATGTAGATGTAGTACTTTCTGTAAAAGTTTTCATGTAATAAATATTTAGATTTTTCCAAAGAACTTGGGATTGGGAAATAATGTTACAATAGTATTTGTTTGCTCTCTGAAGTGAACATAGATCATCAGAGTGAAGGTACCCTAGAATCTTTAGTACAATGACATCACCTAAATCCAAATAGGTAAGTAGTCGAGTTGGTACAACTAGAGAAGCAGTAGGTTTCTTTGGTAGAGGTACTTCATATTCCTCTTCACTACTACTAGATTCATCATCTTCTACAATAGTTGATGGACTGGTACTCAAAGAAGAAGGTTTCTTTATCAATGCTTTATTACTAATCACCTTACTCGACGATGTATTTATAACTATCGATGGTGTAGTAGATTTTCCATCTAAAGCACTATTATTATTGTTAAATGAAAGATTACTATTACTACCATCTAGACTAAGACTACTGGTGTTCTTTGATGTACTTGTACTATTAGCACCACTTAAATCCACATTTTTTAATTGTGATTCTAATATATTGACAGCCTCAGGATTGAGGAATCCCGATAGTCTCCTACTAGTAAAAGGATCATTTTGATCGAATATCTTTGTTATATAGGGATTGAGTATAGGTTTAATATCAGAATCCAAACTACTGTTTCTAGAATGACCATTCATATTACTGCTATCATCTATCTTCTGAATAATGTTTTTATTATTTAATTTATTTTCATCCATTTCTTTTAAATCTCTATCATTATTGACTACTATTATTATTATATAAATTTAAAATCAAATTGGACTATATATAAAAAAAAAATTATAAGTTATACAACACAAAAGATGGTGTCTATTTTAAATTTGAAATAAATAGAAAAAATTTTTTTTTTTTTTTTTTTTTTTTTAAGATATTTATCCAATTTCTTTGATTTTTTCAGAATTAGTGGGTGTAAAAAACCTTTACAAATCATTTTTTGTTTTGTTGCATGACACAACTCGGAAAATATAATCAATCACCGACCTTTTTTTTAAATGTAATTGTAACATAGTTATAATGATTTAAATTGATAGGTTTAAATAATAGATTTTGATTGCAAATAGATATGACTTGTTCTGAAAATTTATTTTTTTTAAAAAAGATAGGTACGATCGGCTGATTAAATCTAGATTTATAAATTCAAAGTCAGTGTTGGTGAAGGGAGATAAATCAAGTAAATCGATCGAATCTTATAAATTTGATTTTTTATTTTAATTTTTTTTTTGGAGTATTATAATTATTTTTTATCTTGTTGTTGTTCAGGTTTTGGATTATTAACTAATGATAAATTAAGAGTAGTATTCATTTCATTAATTTTTACAATAATTTGATCACCTTTGTAAAATGGTAATGATTTGATGGATGGAAAACTATTATTAATGATAATCATTAATAATCTATAGCAATCATAGATTTGAGTTAACAATGCATCATAGGTACGATTAGAGGCATAGGTACACAATGAAAAATGTTTAAGAGAACTATCACGAATAGTTGCAATTGCTGATGTCCAATTCTGATCAAATGACTGTAGAATCTTTGATACATTGTCAGAGCAATACTGTGGGTTATCCTTTTCACTAATCTTTACATTTGATTCTACTAAAGGTCCCCACTCTTGTACAAAGTGTATGAACCCTGACAGATATTTTAGCCCATGTAACTGGTCATATACATACTTATTCACACTGTTATTAAATTGTGTTTTAAATGATAATATAATTCTAGTGGTTACAGACTCTGTAGTATTTACTGATGAAGTACTTTGTAGTAAAGGTGATGTAGATTTACTATTGGATAGAGTGGCAGTACTATTAAGTTCAATTAGATTGTAATACTCTTGAAGTGTTTGTAAAACTGATCCATAAGTGTTAATAAGTAACATGGATTGTGAAGGAGTGTCTACTTCTTTGAGAATTTTGTCAGTATTGGAAGTTATCTCTCCAACTACTTTTTTTACAAGAGATTGAACATGTTCGATATCAGAAGTGTAATTGTACTTTACAGAGTAGGAAAGGGTATTGAGAAGTACAACCAAGAGATCAGTGTATTTTCTAATGATCAAATGTGGAGCTGTTGCTGAAACTGGTTGAAGGTCTTTAATTGTAATAGCTTTTACATTGCTACTAAACACCGATAGGAACCTTTGAAGAGTAATATTGAAAATCTGGTCCATAGTTTGATTAAGTACTTGTATACCTCTATCAAACATTACAGCTTTATATCTAACTATAATACAAAGAATCAAAGCAATACTGACTAAATCCGATGTCTGAGACAGACATTGTGTGGTATTGGTTTGTAGCAGTGTTTGACATTTTGCAAAAATTGTCAAACTCACATCTTCACCCCCCAAGAAAAAGTCACGTATAAAAAGTGTCTCACTGGTGACAACGTCCATTAAAAAGTATAGTATACTTCTGTATATCTGCTCAAATGGATATTTTACTTGAGGAACATTAGGATTTGTCTGATTGGTTATATTTGTCAATTGAACTATGCCACTCTCCAATAAACCAACAGTTATAGGTACATCAATAGGCGGACTCTCCATTGCCTCTGTACTTATAATATCCGTTCTATGACCCAACAATGACAATGTACTATTACTAATCTTTAAATTAACTTGACTACTATTCTTACTAGGACTGCCATTATTATTACTAGTACCACTAGTAAAAAGTGACTTTAATTTACTAGTTTGTGCACCTAAAAAGTCATTTTTTCCAGTATTGTCATCTTGCATCTTTAACAATGCTGAAATGTAGTTTTTATAGTAAGTACTATAATATTTCTCAGCATTCTCTACAAATGATTTCAAAACTTCACTAGCAGTGTAACTACTATACTTGAACAGGAACTGAAATAGGTATCCCATAGGTGCTAATTTTGCCTGTTTTTGTCTCTTTTCAGAGAGTTTCTTGAATCCAGAGTTTAAGTTATCTGCCAAAAACTCTCTGATCTTTATGATACTGTCTACTGTCAATTTACTAAGTTGAGGTTCATTACTAGTACACAATGTAGGTGCAATCAATTTATATTCATCAAAAATTGTAATCTTTACATCTAATTTCTGTAGCTTTTTAATATAATCTTGATTGATTTCTGATTTTAATAAATAACTATAGTATACAATAAAAATAGTAGTTAGTTTACCACTCCCCAGATCACTCTTTTTTCAAAAAAAAACTATAGTTTTCTAAATATCAACATACACTGAGAATTCTGGTGAAATGGTTACATCTGATATAAATTTAGATAGCTTTTCATTGATTTGTTTTCTATTATTTAGTTTATGTGACATGGATAAAGACTTTTCTTGAATGGTATTCATTTCTGAACCTACATTCTTTAAGTCTGAATAATAGTTATTTAACATGACTTCCAAATCACTTAAAACTGTATCTACTGCTTGAATTTGTGTGTATAATGTTAAATAGTTTTCTCTTTCTTGAAAATCTATAGTAATGTATAATCACATGTTAGTAATTCTATTGATCAATAACCTAATTGAATTCGTTAGATAACAAACAATCATTAATTACGGCTTTATCTAATTGATTTATATTTTCTTCTACTTCCTTTGAATATTGTTTTAAATCGTAACCTTTAACCAAGGCATCTTTAATAGTTTCTTGATCTTTTAGTGAAATTGAATCATCATCAAAATCATATCCTAGTATATTTACAATATCCAAATCTTCATTGACAATATCAATCTCTGTTTTATCTTTTTTTAACTTTTCTAATAACAATTTTGATGATTGTTTCATTATTGGTGGTGGTTTATCATTTTTTGGTTTATTAAAGAACATGTTCTTGTTATTGATATGTTTGGCAAACATGAAAAAAACAAATTTTAAATTTTTTACTGTATTAGTATTTTAAAAAACTACTCTAATCACTTGGGTTGAGCTATTTGAATTCTTTATAACACATTAGTTCATAATTATCCAAATTTATCCATTTTTTTCTTATAAATCCTCTTTTCTATAGATTAAAATTTAACTTTTTATAAGAAAAATTATTTTTACAAATGCAAACTGATAGTAATATTGAAAATGACATACCTGAAAAATCAATTAAACCTAGAAATTTAGATATTCTGTTAGAACCAACATTCCCAATTGGTTATTATATAGAAAATAGAGATAAATATGAGGATTTTTTTATATCTGCATTGATAGAAATTCAAAGATTGAAAAAATATGATAAATCAGAAGATATATTACTACTTAGTAAAACTGAATTACAGAGAATGACTTCAATGTCTATAGATCAGATAACTATATTTTTAGCAATAATATCACAAGATTTACTTTATAATAACTACAATCAACCTCCATCTGATGAACATCAGAATGATTTACAATCATTTAGTTTTATAAAAGCATCAGAATTGGATGAAATACCAGTAACAAAGATAAAATTATCATTTGGATGTCAGGTTTTAGATAAGTTATTTGGAGGTGGTTTATCAACTATTGGTATAACAGAGATATCAGGAGAGAGTGCATCTGGTAAAACACAAATTGCCCTACAACTATCTCTTCAAGTTCAGTTACCATTTGAACAAGGTGGATTGAATGGTGGTTGTTTATATATTTGTACAAACACTGAATTTCCAATGAAGAGATTGAATCAAATGATACAACATCACAAGGATAGTAAAAAGATTAGATTTGTAGATAACATCTTTATTGAAACTATACCAAGTGCAGAGAAACTTTTAGATTTACTCTCTAATCGTATCCAATCTCTACTGTTTCAAAAAACTATAAGACTTATTATCATTGATTCTATAGCAGCTCTATTTCGTTCAGAATATGGAAATGAAAAGGCTGAAACTATTGAAAAATCCAAATTACTTTATAACCTTTCAAATATACTCCGACTAGTAAATGAAAAATATGGAATTTTAATTATTGTAATTAATCAGGTAACTGATTACTTTTCAAATAATTATAAAACCACAAATTACCAAGAAAACAAAGTTGATATAGAAACTAATGTAAATAACAATAATAATAATAACAATTCAAGTAAAGAATTACAAATTATAAATAATAACAGTAGTAAACAAATACAACCATTTAAAAAAAGAAAAACAGTAGTACCTTCATTTCAGGATTCAAAACAACAACATACACCATTTTTGTTAAGTCAAGTTGTAAATACAAATAGTGATAATATAGGAACAGGATTTGGGAATCATACAACAACTATACCAACTCTAGGTTTATCATGGGCTAGTTTTATTAATACTAGAATACTGTTATCCAGAACCAATTCAACATTTACTATACCAGACAGTAATGGCAATCTCAGTAATCAACAATTGAGAAAACTTAAAGTAATTCTATCCTCGTCCATTGCCAATTTATCCATACCATATTATATTGATTATGCAGGCGTAAAAGCACTGTCATTGCCAACTACGGCAATTCCCTAAGGTGCTAATCTCTTTATTATCCATCTTCCATTATCATTATCATTTCCCTCATTTAGTATATCATTTGTACTGTTATTAAGAGGCACTGGATCAGGAGAGGACTGATCACTATTACTACTATCATTATTATTATTATTATTACTAGTATCGATATGTAAATCTTTAAATAAAGGAATAACCATTGGGTTTAATTTAAATTTCAAACGATCGTGTATTCTTCCACCTTTACCTTGCCAAAATTCAAAACTAGTTGGAACTATTCTCCAACCACCCCAAAACTCTGGCATAGGTACTGGTTGATCTTTAAATTGTTTCTCTAGTTTATATTGAGCCTCTACTAGAGACTGTTTAGTTACCTCTGCACTTTGAACCTCTGAAACCCATGCACCAATCTGTGATTCCCTAGGTCTAACTGCAAAATACTTCTCCGAGTCCTCTTTAGACAATCGTTCAGCAGTTCCCTCAATTCTCACTTGTCTCTGTGTCCAATAAAAAGTTAATGCTGCATACTGATTCTCTGTCAACTCTCTTGATTTTCTACTGTTATAATTTGTAAAAAATACAAATCCATTTTCATCAAAATATTTTAGTAATACCTATTAGATGTATTAGAGTGTGATGTCTATTTGTGGAGTAGAGTGTTCTATACATACGACTCTTCCAGATGGTTTACCATCTTTTGAGCATGTACTTAGAACCATTGCATTAGGTTCAGAAACTAATTTCCAAAGTATTTCGTCACCTAACCATTTTTCATATTGTTTAAATGGTGATTCTAGTACACTAGATTCTTCTAGTGTTCCTAGTTTATAGTCTTCTCTCATCTTTGAGAGTAAAGGACTGGACATCATCTTTGTATTTTATGTGTTTATATATTGTATTTGCTAAATTAAAAGAATTGAAATTATAATAAAATTAAATTTGCACAAGTGTGATCTTATAAAAAAAAAAAGATACAATAAAGAGTTTTTTATACTATGTGCAACTATTGGAAATAGAGTTAATAATTAATAAAAATTAAATTAAAAAACAGATGATCTGTAAAGGTAAAGCGAAAAATAAAAAATCTATGGAAAAATAAATTTCAAAAGGAAATTAGATCTCTATTTTTTGAATTTTGTATGTGAACAATTCTTGACTTTTTATTTGAATTCATTTGTAGTGTATAGCGTTACCGATTTATCTAAAAACTGATAAAATTAAAGTTTCCAATATTAGTATTAGGTATGTTTGAGTTGTAAAATACTTAGAAGTATGTGTTTTAATTTTTATACATTATCAGAAAATATAAAATTAAGGAACAAAGTTTTTCTTAATCATGCTTTTCATTGTGAGCTGATGTATCATCATAAAAATATAAAATTTATAAAACACAAAGAACTTCTTTATACCTGTGCATTATTTACCTTTTCATTTTCATATAATAAAAAAAAAATTCAAAAAACTCGCTTTTGTCGTTTATTTTTTTTTTATCAATTTTTCAAATTTTTTGTAATTTCTATGTATAAGTTACACAAGCGCGAGTTTATAAATAAATAAGATGAATTAAAATGTTTTAAACATAGATACAAATAAGATAAGATTTTAAGATTGGTTACTTATATTATAAATTATGTCATCATTGATACCTGTCCTGATTAATAAAGAATTTTAAGTACCAAAAAACTTGGAATTTGGATAATATCTGATATTTTTTTTACAAGAATATTCTTTTTGAATGGACGCGGCTAATATTATTCAATTTTTCAAATTTGAAAATATTTATAGAATAGATAACAAATGAGAACATATCAATTAACAGTATTACTAATAATTACATTATTGAGTAATTCAGTATTATCAGAGGTGTTAGATTGCGCACAAGTACAAGCACTAGTAACTCAATTTTTTAATGATCCAAATGAACAAAATATTATGGTTTGTATAGCCTATTATGAGTCATCTTGGAATACTTGTTAGTATTATTATAATTATTATTTTCTTTTAAATATCATTATATTAATATAATTCTTGATTTGGTAATTTATCTTCATTTTATTGGAAATAGATGCCAAAGATCCAAATGGTAATTTTGGTCTATTTCAAATAAATGCAGAGAATTGTGGACAAGGTGAAATTTGTAGTTTTGTCACCAATGAAAATCAACTTTTAGATCCAACTATTAATACTCAGTGTGCCTTTGCAATGTCAAATGCTGTTGGTTTTAATGTATGGCCTGCATATGCAAATGGTGATTGTGATAATTGGTCACAATGTTTAATTACTAGTGGTACTAGTATTTATACAACAACAACTACTACTACTACACCTACTACTTTATCAACATCAGGTCAAACAACTACTACTACTACTACCACATCAACTGGTTTTTATACTAGTGGTTATTCTGGAAATTCTTTGTCATCATCTTCAGCTACCTCAGCTACATCAGCAACTAGTGGCAATAATAGTAGTGCTACTACTACAAGTGGAAGTACAACTGTAACTAGTGCAAATACATCAGGTCAAACAACTACTACAACTGGGTATACATCTGCTTATACTACTTATTACAGTTCAGGTTATGATAATAGTTATACTGGTTATTCAGGTGAA
The DNA here is from genome assembly GCA_001606155.1 of Tieghemostelium lacteum. Classification (NCBI taxonomy): domain Eukaryota; phylum Evosea; class Eumycetozoa; order Dictyosteliales; family Raperosteliaceae; genus Tieghemostelium; species Tieghemostelium lacteum. Next base: position 35,272 of record LODT01000032.1, read on the forward strand.
TATACTAGTGGCTATTCAGGTTCAGGATCAGGTTATTATCTAACTAAAGAAAAACAAAACCCAAAGACCAAACCTAAACTACCCAACATCTCAAGACCAAAACACTCTAAAATTGAGAGACACGCCAAATCCCAATAAACCCACATACCCCTTCACACACTTAAAATTTGATTTTTTTTGTGTGTTTTGATTTTATTCCAAACCAAATTTTTTGCACTGCCATTACCAACGATTACATTTTTAAAAAAAAATTATTTAACTTAAAATAACTAATTTCCATTTAAAGATAGATTTGATGAATTATAGTTACCAATTAATAACTTAATAGATATATAGTGATGAATGGAGCAACAATAAATTAAATTTACACTTAATTTTATTTGATTGGTTTAAAATTTTATTCAAAAGAAACACACCATTTTAAATTTAACACACTCCCACTAAAATAAAAATATAAAGTTTTTTTATTTTAATTTATTATCATTAGTTTTAAAAGTATCTATTTTGATCTATCAATTAAATAGATATTCAAAAAAAAGATGAAAAATATAATATTATTAATTTTATCTATTGTTTTGGTAAAAATTCTGTTGACTCATGCTTGTCCAGATTACCCAAAACCCATCAAAATCAATCAAAATGATCCACTTTTAGTTAAAGCTTATGCTGAAGTAGATTCAATGATTCAACAAAATATGAAATCTAATGGAATTAAAAGTTTTATGGCAACTATTGTTTATAGGTTAGTATAAATAACATTGTTATTTAAATATCTAATTAAATGTTTGTAATACTAAGATACTTTAAATGATATAATATAGAGATGAAATTGTATGGTCAAAGGGATATGGAAATGTAAGACCATTGGATCCAACATCACCACCATTGACTATTGATAATGCTGTTAGAATTGCATCTATTACTAAGGTATTTACAGATGTTATGATGTTTCAGTTGAGAGATAAGGGTGTGATATCATTAGATGAACCAATTAGTAAATACTATCCAGAGTTTACTGTAAGAGATATGTATAATACCAAGAGATTGATTACATTTAGAGAACTTGCTAGTCATCAGTCTGGTCTTCCTAGAGAGGTTCCATGCGATTTTGAATTGTTGCCAACTTCAAATTGTACAGAACGTATAATTCTAGAGAGACTTGCTGAACAGTTCTTAATTCTACCTGTTTACACTCAAACTCATTATTCAAATCTTGGTATTGCTGCTTTGGGTAGAACTCTTGGAAAAGCAGCTCAAATGGAATATGAACAATATGTAGAAGAGAAGATATTGCATCCTTTAGGTATGAAGAATGCCTCATTTAGCTATGATAAAGTTAAAGATTACATGGCTACTGGTTTGTTGCTCTGGCCTAACGGTACATACACCAATGCTGAGATTCTTGGGTTGGGTTGGGGTACTCCTATGGGAGGTTTATACGCAACAGCTAGAGACATGTCAAAATTCATGATGTTTTGGTTGAATGGTAATGACGATGTTCTCGATTCATCAACAGTTAAAGAAGCTTTATCTCCAATCGCTTTGATTACCGATGGTGTTCATGCATACGGTACACCATTTGAAATGGCTTATGACACTTCAAATAACATTTGGATGAAATCTAAAGCTGGTGCATTAGATGGCTACAGAACTCAAATGGCATTGGTAAAGGAACTTAAACTAGGTGTATTTTTCTCATCTTTAATGTACGTGAGCTCCGAAGATGTCTTTACACAACAGGCTTTAGATATCCTCTTACCTGTCTACGAAGCACTATTGTATCGTGAGAATTCCAAACCAGAGAATGCCAATCAAATGCTAAATGATTTAGTCAGACCTATAAAATCAAGAGAAGAAGAACAAGATAAGAAACCTGAGATTCCATTCGAGACCTTTGTAGGTACCTATGCACATTATCTAGGGGTATTCCGTGTAGATAACACAACTTATCCAAACGAATTGACAGCCAACTTTGGTGATAACAATATCTTCAATGTCACTAGGTTCGCAGAAGACTATCCATATATCCTTAGAATTCATGTTTCAAATCCAGAGATTTATCCATGTGTATTTGTAGACGATGGAGAAAACTATGAACTTGTCTATTTCAAAGTGAATCCAAATGATGAAAATGAATGTGAGTCTGTACAAGTTATGGGTCAAAATATGTCTCTAATATCTAGAGATCCTACTATAGAAGTTGCTAATACCAGACCATACAGAAAATTCCTATAAACTAAAATTAAATGTAAATAAAATTCTACAGAAAAAATTTAAAAATTTCTTAGCCATTATTTTGTTAATTTTTTAGTAGTGCTTGTAGTGGTATTATTATTATTATTATTACTATTATTATTATTATTATTATTATTATTATTATTTGAGTCAATATTATTTTAATTTGGAGATGGTTTTTTCTTCCAAAGTTTCTGCTGCTTTTTTTAATTTTTGTTGAATGATGGTTGGTGAGGAAACTGGAGAGGAATGACTACTGGAAGAGGATGTAGAACTTGCATTAGATCTTTATTACCGTGCATATAAAAAATTTTTGGATTATATCAGATTAGGATGCAAAACCTTTTGATATAGATGGTGACATTGAACATCAGTTCTATTGGTTGAATTTTTTTGGAGTGGTTTTTTTTTGTCACCAGGAAAGAGTATTGAAACTTAACTTTGAAATATATTCCAAATAAAAACAATAAAAGATAAAATACGGCTGTTTTTTTTAAATCATATTGAAATATCAATATTTTTTTGGAAATGGAAGAAGTAAGTAAGACAGTAGTTATATTATTAAGTTCTAAAGTATTCAAAAAATTTAATATCTCATATGTCCTCTTTGATAATTCCGTCTTCAACTAAAGGTACTTTAATTGAATCATGGTTGATCTTTATAAACTCTAAATATTGGAGTACTACTTGATGTAGTTGTAGTTTCAGTTGTTGGTTGAATTTTATTTGTGTTCATTGTTGAAAGAATGAAAAATGTTTATATTAAATAAAAAAATTGGTTGTGAACCTATGCCTCCCAATGAATACTTTATTTAAAAATGGACTTATAAGATTCTTAAGTTTTACAAAACCTAAAAATTAATATAAATCTTAGGTATTTTTAATCATTCTTAATATTGTTAACATTATTATTATTATTACTATTATTGATAGGAGATGAATTACCATTAGTGTTTTGGTATTTACTCAAACTTTTTAATTTTAGTGATTTTTTGTAATTTCTTTTCTGAATACTATCCCTTATAAATCTAAAGATTTTTTGGAATTTGATCTGACACAAAAGTATAAAAATTAAAAGTAACATGATTACAAATGTAAATACAGATACTGGTGTTGTAAATTTAGTATCCATTCTATTTCTAGTCCATTCACCATTTACACACATTTTACCATCAGTTTTATAATCAATAACACCTTCTTGACATATTGAACATAGATGTGCAATACAAGTCAATCCACTACCACACCAGTTCAAACCCAAAGTTGACTTTTCATCTGGACAATGAACATTATACAATGGATGATTCTTTAGATCTGTACAAGTACCTGAATCACTACAATATTCATTCAGTTTACATGTACCTGGATGTGATACACCATTAGTACCAGGTACACATTCTGAACACTATTATATATTTAACATTAAAATCTCTATCTTTTCAATTCTTAATAGATCAATATAGATTCATAATTATACCTACCTCTGATGGATTAGAAGATACACCATCTATGCCATATCTAATTTTATTAGTTGGACAACCATTGTTAGTCTGATCTAATGAATTGAACTGTAAAAGACTTCTTTCAATAGGACCACTGCAACTACCAGAAGCTGACATGTGACCATTGTTGATCTCACATGTTGACAATACCAATGATATACAACTTAATGATAATAAAATAATGAAAATAACTCTCATCATGTGAATTTTATAAGTATTGCCTTAAATAAAATATATTTAGTAAAACTAAAAAAAAAAGAAATCATCAAAATTGAAAATATCTAAAAATAAATAAACTTCAAAACTCAATTGAATCGCATTTGGTGTAGGAAGGAAATTAGTTAACATTGTGAAATTTTTAAATTTAACTATTCCCAATACATAATAGATTTGAAAACATATTGATACTTGATCACTAAGTTCATGTTGTAATTTTCTTGAATATTTATGATTTATTTCATCTTTAAAATAGTATAAAACACCTGGATCATATTTATAAAAAAACTTTAAAAATTTGTAATTAGACATCAAATAATTATTAAATAAATAATTTGATTCACGATCACCATTAAAAATATGAACTTTCTTTAATTTATCTTCAAGATATAATCTCTTTGATAACTTATATGATGATTTACCTCCTATAGCTAGGAAAAACTCTCTAGGATTGTAAAATGGTGAAAGTAGTTCAATGATTTCCACCTCTTGAATTTTTTTTATCTTACGGAACTACAAGACCAATTTTTGATAAGATAAATGATATTTACAATCTTCTAAGATATTTATCTATATTTAAATTGTTAAATGAAACTGCAGATTCTAATGACTTTTTAGTTAATTTAGATTTACTAGTTTGATGAAAATACTTATAGAATTCTAAATCACAAGTATATACTACTCTATAGGTAAAATGGGATGGAAGCTCTAAACTATCTAATCTACTTTTATAAATCTTAGTAAATCAAATATTTTCATTTTAATTAGATCTTCTAAATGACCAGACTTTTCTAATATAATACTGTAATACATCCATTACTTTAAACTTTTCTTGACATTCTTTCGTAAAAAAAGGTGAAGAGAAATGGTCAGATAAAATGATTAGAGGTGATAAGATGACATGTTTAAATATAGATGATTTAAAAAATAAAGATTTTGATCATATACTATTCATACAAAGTCTAATTAAACAATTAGATTCTATTCATTTTGAATTAGATAATGTAGTTTTAGATTTTATTTCTAAGAAATCATCAGTGTGTATCTCTAATTAATTATATTACTTATTATTCTGTAGATATAAATATTATAACCTTATCTGTCTATTTAAAAAGACTCAATTAGCAATTAATCCAAAAGGTGGTAGATATGTTTAACATAGGGATTTATTTGCAGGTGGTAAAATAAATAAAGAAGATTAACTATCATTTATTATTTTAATTTAAATTGGAAAAAAGAAGATGGTGGTGAACTAAGAATTTATAAAGAGAATAAGAATTCAATCTCAAAAGACACTACTGTTGAAAATAGCAACAAAACAGAAAAATATATAGATATTGAACCAATAGCAGATAGATTATTAATATTTTTAAGTCTTTGTTTTTATGTGATTAATAAATTTATTAATATTATTCACTATAAAAATTTATTTACTATAATTAGATCTATCTTAATAGGATAGGATTTTTTCAATTTTTACAAAAAGATGAATGATCATTTTGTAAAGTGGATTTAATTTTTTTAATTTAAAATTAATTTTTCATTTTTTGTAATTAATCCACTTCACTATTATTTTTCTTTTTATTAATCCAAATAATTTTTTATAATAACAACAGTTAATAAAATGAGCTTTGTACTCCCAGAATTACCTTATCCAAGAGATGGTCTTGCACCACATATCTCTGAAGAAACACTTAGTTTCCATCATGGTATGTATTTGTTTTAAGTGCACTTAATATTACTTGAATAAAATAATATATATAATATATAATATATATTTATAAAGTTCTTATTTTCTATAAAATATAGGTGCACATCAGAAAACATATGTTACAAATTTAAATAATTTAGTAAGGGGTACAAGTAATGAACATAAAAGTTTAGAAGAAATTATTAAAACAACATCTGGTCCAACATTTAATAATGCTGCACAAGTTTGGAACCATACTTTTTATTGGCATAGTTTATCACCAAATGGTGGAGGTGATGCTGATGGTGCAGTTTCCGATGCTATCATATCCAAATGGGGTTCATTTGATACCTTTAAGCAAGAATTTTCAAAAGCTGCCACTGGTCAATTTGGTTCTGGTTGGGCTTGGTTGGTAGTCAAAGCTGATGGTACTTTAGATATTGTTACAACATCAAATGCAAATACTCCATTAACCACTGATGATAAACCAATATTAACATGTGATGTTTGGGAACATGCTTACTATGTTGATTACCGTAATGCACGTACAAAATATATTGAAGCATTCTGGAATATAGTAAACTGGAAATTTGCAAATGAAAATCTTAGTAAATCTAAATAAATTTAGATTTGAAGTATACTTCCAACAAGATTAAATTTCTCCAAAAGAAAATAAAATAAACACAATAAAAAATTATCAGAATATTTAAGAAGATCTCTATTTAGGTCCTAAAATAGTAGATTACCACTTTACAAGTACACGAGATTATAAATAATAGATTTTTTTCAATGAAATATTTAAACATATAATCCTATTTCAAAGGAATTATAGTTATTTAATTCAAAGTAGTATTCAGATATCAGAGTTTAAAAGATATGAATATAATTTAAAAGAAATAGAACCTATACAAAGAGTTGATCAAGCTCAAAGATTAACAATAAATGGTATAAATTTCGGTGCAACCAAGTTTCAAAACTATTCAATAAATAAGATGGATGATTACACTGTACCAATGAATGAATATCTTAGTTATAATGATACTGTAATAATATTATCATTCAGAACTAGTTAATATATAATTAATATCTACTAGGTGATTTGAAATTTGAATTTTTTCAGGGAGTTTGTTTGAGGAGGGAAGGAGGTCATATGGTGGTCTCTCTTATTTATTTTTAAGATATAAATTAATAGAGGCTAAAACCAAAGAAGCTACACTAATGACAATAATTAAGATATAAAAAAAGTTATTTGAGAATTTTGATTTTCTACTGTTTTCAATGGAGTACTCTCTTGCTAGTTTTCTATTTGAAAAGAAGCTGATGGCAACTGGCATCAAAAACATTATACCTAAACCTGCATAAGATCCAGTGATTGAAACCATCATATCTACATTTTTAGTAATAAATGCAACACATATAGGTGTAAATGATGAGAATAATGAAAATATTACATTTCTAATAAATGGTCTAACACTATCTTTCTTCCATGTAATCAATTGCATTAAATTATTTCTCAATGTAATTGATATCAATATATAGTTGGTTGACAGTGTAAATACTGGAAATAATCCTAAAAACATTGCAATAAATTTTACATCTAAATTCATATGTATATAAATTAGTATAATAGTTGGTTAAAAATATAGATTATACTTACTGTAAGAAGTAAAATTGAAAATATATAAACTTTGAATTGAACATGGTATAAAAGTATGTATGTTATTGGCAGAACATGTTGGATTGGTTATAGAACCAAAAGCAAATAGTGAAGTGATACAAATAGTTGAATAGGCTATAAAGATTAAAACAAAATCAAAACTCATTAAAGTATAGAGTTTAGATTTCTTTTCAATTGGTGTAATAATAGATGGTAATGAATGGTGACACATGAATGCATAAATAGATACACCAAACATGGTTGGTAATTGTGTTAAATCAAATTTTGGTAAATCTTCAAATTTGGCACCTTTACCTTGTGAGATAAATATAATTGATAAAATGATCATCCTATAGATAATATATGTAATATAATATTAGAATATATATATATTAACATTACTGAATAATGATGATAGATAGGACCTACATAAAGAAAGCTAAATTTCTAGTTATTAAAGTAATAATTTGTAGATATTTGGTCTTTTGGAAATTAAAGAGCGAAAAGGGCACTACAAAACATGCAAATAGAAACAAATAGAAATAGTAAACCTTTTCATCAGAGATACTACCAAATCCACCAAAGACATTGGTTAAAGATGTTGGTACTGATATAGAATATATAGTAAGATCACCAATAAGATAGATAACTAATACTCCATAGAATATTTTGTATCCAATATCACCGAGGAATAGTTTGGCCATTTGACCAACCTCAGTTTTTTGTCGAATTTCAAAATCATCTGTATAGTTTTGTGATAGTAGACCTTGGTTCTCTTCACCTTCATTCACAGATCCATTCACATCATGACCACCATTAATAAGTAAATTTGCTTTTCTTCTCTCTTGTTTCAATATATAGTTACTAGCTGCTGAAGACTCTATAATATAGGTAGTAGTAATAAAAGCAATGAATCCTACAAATGCCAAAAATATTGTACCTAGAAATAAACCAGCTTGCTTAAATCCACTTGGTAATGCTAATGCTCCCACACCAACTACCAAATTGAATATATATATAAATGCTGTCTTTTTAGTATAGGTAGTACCATCATCTACACCTCCTGCCATCTTTAAGATTTCGCTTTATGCTGAAAGGTTGGTATCTGAAAAAATAAAAAATTAGTGGTTTTGGGAAAATTTAAATTTAAATTATAAAGCGTGTCTTATTTATTTGTTTATCTCGATAAGTACGATATATTAGTAAACTTATGATTATCTTAATAAACTAATCTACTACTAGTTTAGAATGAACAAATATGTAATTAAAAAATTTGATTATCCTTTTAATATTCAAGCTTTAAGAATGGTATAAGTTTCAAATGAATTTTGGTATTGAATACTATTCTTGGGATACAATTTATTTTATCAATGTGATCTTTCAAGATTTTCAGAATATCCAAATAACATTAAAACTGAAAATGAAACAAACTTTAGCTTTCCAATAGAAAATGTCTTAATAATGATCCTAAACTATATAATTGTGTTTAGATTGCTAATCATGATTCAGTGTGTCCTCTCTTACCATCTTGCCAACTGAGTGATTAAAATTCAAAAACTTAAATTTTTTAATTTTTTATTCATCATATGTGTGTTGCAGTAGACAATCGTAAGTATTATTTAAACAAACAAAAGTAACCAACAACCAATGATGAAATGAATACAATGATAGAACAATTAAAATCAGAATAAAAAATAATGATATTTTGGAGCAACATTTATAGCTATCTATGGAGTTGGATACAGGATCTTATTGATTGTTCTTGATCTTTTATTATTGTGATAATTGATTACCAATGAAAAGCAATGCTGAAATTGATTGGACATAGAATGAATAGTTTTCAAATTAGATTTATCATAGATACACTAACATTTACAAAAATCAATATCTTTTTATCTAATATATAGTTTAAGTGGTTAGCATTTAAAGGTTAATGATCATGTATTTAAATATATAAACATAAATACAAAGTTGATTTAAATAAATTTAAATTTTGAAAGGTATTTAACATCCAAGAGAATTCTGATAATTCCTCTTTGTGAATCACTCTTAAACTTTAAATATTATTTTTTAAAAGAATGCATTGTAAAACCATCAGTTTGTTGATTTTGTAAGATTTCAAGTTGTCTCTTTCCTTTGTTTACTAGTAGTTCAATCTTTGAAATCTCTCTTTTTGGAAATGTTGCTTTAATTCGAAATTGGTTTTGTATATATCGTGTCAATGTCTTTTCATTTGAGTTAATATCTCTTTTTTGAGCAACCCTAATTAAATTTCTATAAAGAGATAAAATTTCTTTTTGTAGTCCGCTCAACTTTACTGCTGAACTCATTTAGTTACTTTGAATATGAAAAAACTTCAAAAAAAAAAAATAAAGTTACGTAAAGTTATATTTGAATTTCAAAGTTTAATTAAAAAAAAAAAAAGAAAGATTTCCTTAATTGATTTAAATTTCAATTCAATTGTTTAATTTTTATTAATTGAAAGTATGTACAGAGATGAATTATCCATTGTTGGATGCAATTGAATGAATATATCTATATTGTAATTATTATATAATTCCATTGGTATAATATTGATAAGTATCATAGGAGGATGTTGTCCAACTATTTACACTTGAATCAATAAGTTCTTCTATAAATCTAGTGCACTGTTCATTACTTGTTAAATCCAATTTAAAACGATTTTTAAATTCAGAGATTGCTTGCTCGCCATTCTTTAGAATGCAAGTTAGACTTGTATATGGAAGCAACAATTCAATCATCATTAGAAACTCTTGAGTGTGTTTACGCACTTCAATGAAGCCACTAATCATAAGATTAGTAAAATATATAAATTGATCAGATTTCAAACCACCCATTAACTCAACCATCTCTTGTGTCAATTTAAATGGTGCCTTTTCAAAATTCATTGAACCTGGTGATGATGACATTATGAAACCATAGTCAATATGAATTACCCTTCCTGAACTGTCCAAAAGGATATTTCCATTATGACGATCTTTAATCTGTAAAAAGTAACAAACTAAAGAGTATGCAGCAAGAGACTCTATAAAATTAGCCTGTGCCTTGATAAATGATCTTGATTTGGTATCACCATATGCTCTGATGAAATAGTCGAGAAGTGTTGTATAATTGGTATCACGTTTCTTTAGTGTATCTAAAGATACTGAATCTGGAACTGTTTCAATGAGACCTGAATCAAATCCGGTTGCAATCACCAGATAGGGTCTTAACCATAATGGAAGATTTGATCTTTTAAATATACGATAGAATTGTGTTATAATCTGCATTGCTAGTGATTCCTGTCTTAGATCATCTCCAGATTTAATGATAAATGATATCAATGACCATCCATTTACTGATGATTTATCAGAATTCTTCCAAACTCTAGATTCCTTATCCTTCCATCTCTCACCAAATACCTTTGTTATCAATTCTACATTTTGTTGATCTAATTGAATTCTATTACTCTTTTGTCCTTGGTTATTATTATTATTATTATTATTATTATTATTATTATTATTATTATTATTATTATCATCTAAAACTGTCCAAACTTTATCATTAATTTCACCTTCGTCTTCGTCTTGACTCTCATCATCGGATATATCAACAAGTTTAGCTTGTTCACTGTGTGGGTCGTGGTAAAGTGAGGAATCTGATGATTTCTTGACTTCCAATACAATCAAAAATGGTACTCTTTCTCTAGAATTTAGACAAACAGCTTCATCATAACAAATACCCAATACCAAATAAGGTGGATATACAGGTAATAGAATACTGTTATTCTCTGAAAAGAACTGTTCATTCAACTGTTTCAATACACCTCTCAAAGATGCATTTCTCATATCCTTTTGTTTTGATCTATCTGTAACCACTGGTATAGTAACTAGATAATTTCCAATTTTTGAAAGAATATTTATCAACATTAACTCTGAATAGAATGGTTGATAGTTATATCGTTTTTTCTTTATAATTTTAGACCCATTACTCTTATTCAACTGAGACGATGATAATGATGGTGGTGATGAAGATGATCCATTTTGTATTGGTGATGATTTTGATGGTGAATTTGGTTGTATTGAAGATGGAGGTGATGAAGAGGATCCATTCTCAATTGCATTACTACTAGATCCATTTATACAATTAATAGGTATTGATTTTCCAGTCTTTTCATCTACTTGTACTTCAATTTCATATTCTAACAAATCAAAAAAGAAATCATATGGGTCTCTGGACAGTGATGCTAATGCTGGCTTATCCATATATTTAGATAGTGTAGCACTATTATGATTTAAATGTGTCAAATCACTAGTTGATAACTGTAATCTTTTAAAATTATCTCTACTATTATTCAATTTCATTGAATCTTGTTGATGTTGTTGTAACTCTAATGTTAAATCATCATTAAACTGTGATAATAGTTTAGTCACTGGTATCTTTGATGATGATGATAATAATGGATTATTATTATTAATAGTACTACTGCTGTTATTAATAATATTATTATTATTATTATTATTTAATGATGTAGATAATGGTGTTGTTGACGATGATAGAGGTGGTGAATTTGGTGGACTATTACTAGTTGAACTATTATTACTCTCAGAATCTTTTTCAAACCAATATTGCTCGTTTATTATAACTACATTACTGTCAGATAGAGAGTCATGTTCTTCTACGGTTTTAAAATTTTGAGTTGGATCATCGTTGGGTAGAATACCAAGTGTTGCCATTTCACATTTTCTCCAGAGGATTTTGGCATTTTGGTAGGTTGCTGGATTATTATCATGTACAGTTGCATGCAATAAAAAGTAGGTTTGTGCAGCAATGATAATTGATAATTTACATTTTTCTAATAACATGGTTATAATTGGCTCTGAATTATAAACTACACATACATGTCTAAAATTTCAAGTAATTAGTTAACTTATATTCAAATAATAAGATTATTTAGATAATATAAATACACATACATTATTTGTGGTAAATAAAATTGAAAGTCTCGATGAGGTAATTTTAAAATTCTTTCACAAACATGTTTTTGAATAGTACTTCTTTCAATGGATTTTAAAAGCCACATCATTCCAATATCTATAGAAAAAGATTCAGTTGGATTAGATTGACCTGCAAATCCAACTCTTTGTTTCTTTACTCTTTTCTTTTTTAATTTAATCTTTTTTAGGTTACTCAATATATTCTCAGCAACCATTTTACCCTTGTTCATTGTATCTTTGAATTCAGTTACTAATGCCTGACCAATAGCATGAGGAGTTGAAGACAATCTACTCTTTGATACTGAAGAAGATGCGCCATTATCTCCTTCTGACAATGGTGGATGAATATCTAGTTCATCCACTTCACTGTTACTGTATTCCTCATATTCTTCCTCATCGTCGTCGCCATCCTCTTCTGAAGTGGTCTCATTATCACTATCACTACTGTCCACTTGAAAAGATGGTTTCAAAAACTCTTCTTCTTTACTTGAACAAATTTGAATAGTATCATCAAACTCCACTCTCTTTAGAACATCATTGGCATTATTTATAATCAATTGTGTAGATTTTAAAATATTATTATCTCCTGTAGACATTATTTTAAGTTTTATATATTATTTTTTTAAAAAATTATTATTATTATTGATTATTTATAATATCTTTAAATCTTATCATAACTATAGGTGTGTGTTTATATAAATAATAAAATGATTTAAAATATTAAAATTTTCAAAACAATTCCCAATGATAATAAGTGTTTAAATGTGTGAAAAGTGTGCTTTAAGATAAAACGATGATAAAGTAAATTATTTAATAGTAATAGAGAATATAAATAGAGATGCGAATAGGTATTGCACGAAAATAAGAAATGAAAAAAAAAGTTACCTAACTTTAATTCCCAGGATTAATTAAATTATTTACATTTTTTTTTTTTTTTTTTTTTTTACAAATCTGTTGGTTGGTTGGTTTCTCCAATGTTTCGGATAACAGTATATTATTAGGAAAAACTTCGAGTGAAGATGCAAAAAACATCATCACTCTTTTATAGTAACCTGAATTCAATTTTCTTTTTTTTTTTTTAGTTTTTGTTGTTGTTAAGGGGACTATGAATCTAAATCAAAGATCTATCAACCTTTATAAAAAATTCATTAGATTATCTTTTAGATTTCCCAATAAATTCAATGGAAGGATAAGAGAAAATATCAGAGAAGTTTACATTCAGAATCAATTCCTTCTACCTGCCATCCCAAATAGAGATATTGAAATGGATAAACTTTTAGTAAAAGGTGAATCATTACATAATGCATTATTGACAATATGTAATAATAAAATAATAATGTCTGAAATATGTAAATAGAAATATCTATTATATAAGAGGAAAATAGTTTAGGTACATAGTAATAAGACTTTAAGATGTAGGATTGGAAACCAACTCATGGATATTATATCTTAAAGAAATGGTTTCCCAGTTAAAAATAAAATGATTTGGTTGAAATTCGTCATCAGAATTGACAACAAATCACTTAGTGAAATTATTTAAACAACACCGAAAATATCCAGAAAATGAGTTTTGTAAGACCATTTTGAAACTTTTTTTATTTTAACTGCTTTTATTTGGTCTAGATATTTATTTTTGAAATTTATTTACAAAAAAGAGAAAGTAAATGGATAGAGCTATAAAGAATTTTATTGGTAGAGAAAATGAATTAAAGGATCTTGAGGATCATTTGAATGGTACTGGGTCAGTGGTAATTAAAGGTATAGATGGTGTTGGTAAACATAGTTTAGTATCCCAATTTATGAAAGAGAACCATAAAAAGTATGATTTTGTTTACTTTATTGAGGATTTGGATCTATCAATTCAGAATCTATTTGAATCATTAGATAAAATGTATCCAACAGCTATCAAGACTCTTGATGGATATTTCTCAGTAATGGGTTCATTTTTACTTGTCATTGGAGACATTGGAAAATGCAGAGAAAAGAAATTCTTTGAAGCACATTTTCAAGTAATTGCAGAAGCTGTGAATGCTAAATTGAAAAAACATGTAATTTACATTGCTCAAGAGAATAAGTATGATAGAAATGCCAAAAGAATAGTTCTATCCAATTTAACTGAAAGTGAGTCTATACAACTTGTTAAAACTACTCTAAAGGATAAGGATACTGAAGAATCAAAGTTACTAGCATTGGCAAAGGTTTCTCAAGGGTACCCTATTCTCATTGACCTCCTAGCTAAATATATCAATAACCAACAAGTAAATGATATAGACAGTGAACTTGGAAAAGTCTCTGAAGAAGACAAACAAGATCCTATAAAGTTCTATCAAAGTCTATTGTCATTGGTTATTAAAGAAATGAGAGATAAACAAAATTTTCCATTGGATTTATACAAGATTTTGGTATGGTTTGCACACTTTGCAATAAAATTGGATTGGTTTGAGGTTCTAAATGAACTTATATTCAAGTATGGTCATAGAGATGTCAGCGACATGTTTGACTATCTTAAAAAGTATTCAATTATCAATAGCAGTACAACAAAAGCATCTATATTTTATATTAGTAATAAGGTATTACATAGTCTAAGATCACTATTATCACCAGAGGAGGCTCAAGATGGGTTAGACCAATTCACAGATGCGATCGTTGGTCTTGTTAATGTAGCATCTATTGAACCTATTGATATTCCAATGATATTGTCACATGGTATCTATGCATCTGATAACTATGATCTATCTAAAAGTATATTGATTTCAGTTGCAGGTTTACAACTAACTATAGTAGACCTATACTTTTCAGTGTTTAATGTGGCAAGTGAAGCTTTATATTATTCAAAAATTGCAAAAAAAACTTTAAAAACCGCAGAAGAGACCATTCCAGTTCATCCATTTGTAAATCAACTAAAATACAGATCACATAGACACTTGGGTGTCATTTACAGTCTCCATCCACCTGACCAAAAGAAATCATTCAAACATTTACTAAAAGCTAAAGAATACTTTAAATATGTTGAAGATTTACTGAAACAAGCTAATCCAGATGAAATTCATTTCCTTAACCTTAACTTGGGTATGGGATATCTCCATCAAGGTGACTTTAAAAAAGCACAAACTATCTTTGAAGATTTGATTGAAAATATTCAAGATAAAGAAAATTCACTAGACTATTGTAAGGCTTTAAATAACTTGGGTTTTGTTCAACAGAAATTAGGTGACCATAAAAAAGCAATTTACTACTATCGTCAATCCATTCAAGCTACCAACAAAATCTTTGGTGAAAACAATCAAAATTCCATTTCAACTACTAGAAATCTCTTTGAGGTCTATGTTGAAATGCGTGATTTCAAAAAAGCCAAAGAACTCATTAATATCATTACAGACGCCTTTACACATGATCCAACAACCCAAAAACAAATTCGTATAGAATTAGAAACTGAAATTGAAATTGCCAAAGAAAACTATTCCAATAAGGCTCTAACCATAGGATACAAACACTATGCAATGGCTGGTGTATTATTAGGATTAGGTTTATTAGCTTTTAAATTATTAAAAAAATAAAATACTCTCAAATTCATCAAAAGTACTACTTATTTAAAATACTTATCTATCTTAATATTATTTAAAATTGCAAGTTTCAAAGAAAAAATTGATAAACAAACTAGTACTTTTTACTAGGATACACAAGTATTTGACTTTAAGTGAATATGCGAGTATTATCAGAAACAATGATTAACTCATCAACCAATGAAATCAATCTAGAATAAATTCTAGAGCAAAGATAACTTGACTCATCTTTCAAACTATATTTTACCATTTCAAAACAACACCATAAAATCCAAAATAAGTTAAAAAACCAACCCAAAGTGAATCTTCTTTTGATTTTTATTTAAGCTGAGTATTTTAAAAGATATTTTGTAAAAATCTTGCGGATTTCAGTGAATTGGTGATTTATTTAAAGATTGTTTGAATTTTAAAATTATTTCTCTTTTTATTTAAATATCTAGAGGAGAAAAGGATTTATCCACAACAATGTCATTGGTCAAAAATATGAATTACTATATGTTGTTTTTAATCTATATTATTACTATATTTAATATTTTACAATGTAATGCATTAGTAGTTGAGGAAGGTATGTTTTAACAACCAAAGATTTCCTATTAATTTTAGATATTCATATCTCCTCCTCGGCACATTAAATATATAGAGGCAGCTATAAATAATTTAATGATTGACCTATCATATCAATCACAGTGGGATCAAACTAATTTTTGTGAAAGCAATGGAATAGAATGTACTGAAAATAATGAGCATATAAAAGGTTTACAGTTTCTACAACCTATTTCACCCGACATTATAATGGGACCTGAATTTTTAGTTTTTACAAAACTTGAATATTTGTATTTATCTATCTAACTATTTACTATTAGATATTAGTTTATAATATTAATTCTATTTATAGACAACTAGTATCTGGAATATCATTAAATGAAAATTTTTGGGAAGGTTTATATACTTTAACAAATTTAACAAAATTGTAAATATTTAATAACATATATATTTCAATGTTGGGATATTAACTATTATTATAGAACAGTTATAAATAGTGTTAATACAGCAACAATGACAGGTGTATTTGGTTCTGGATTTCCAGCATCATTAGAGGTATTATCAATGGAAGAATTTAATTCACATATACAACCACAATTATTTAACGATAATAATTTAAGAATATTAACAATTAAAAGAGGTGGTCCTGCTTATGATTTACCTAGTGCTGTCACTGGTGCTTCAACTATTGAATCATTGTATGTATATGATCTACATAAGGATTAAATTTAATATTAATAATGTTTTGTAATTTATAAAATTAGAACATTACCAGTTAATGGTATTATTTTTCAAGGAACTGCATTTTATCAATTATCATCACTTACTTTATATAATTCAATAGGAGTACCATTTGTATTTAATTCATTTGAATCATTTAATAATGGTCCATTGGCATTGTAAGTCTATTGGTTTGGTTGGTTATTATTATTAAGTTAAATGCTATACTAACTTAAGTTAATTGAATATTAGATCATTTAATTCATATTATGACCAAATTGGATTAACACCATTTCCAAATTCAATTTTTTTACATAATAATATAACTAGTTTAAAAGTTAGTCAAGGTTGGTTTGATTTATCTGGTAGTCAGATTATGAATTTTACCGATCAACCTAGAATGATAAACTTGGAAATTAATGATAAATCAATTCAAAATATAAATAACCTAGTACTACCACAAAGCCTAGAAAAACTTCATATTGAAAATGAATTGATAACTAGTATCAATTTTTTAAATATATTTCAAGTTGATGGTCTAGAAATGTAAGTATAAAATCATATCTTTAGATTGGATTTTGTTTAGTACTAACTATTGTATTTTTTAAATAGTGAAATATTTTGTAAAATTACACAATTACCTTCTGGTAATTATAGTAGAATTAAAATGTTAAATGTAGCCAATAATATGATTACAACTATTCCACCTGACATGTGTGCAGTTTATGATTTTGATATATCAAATAATCAGTTTACTACACTACCAATGTGTATGATGTGTTCTTATATCCAATTGGGTAGTAAAGTTAAACCACCAGTACTTACACCACCTGCATGTACAAATGTTCATGTAACCAATTACACTACTAATGCTATATTTTCACCAATAGTTGGTGGAAATATATTCCTAACTGGTGAAAATCTAGGATGGACTCTCTGGCAATCTGAAGATCTACAATTAACCAATGTTGAATTACTCACACCAAATCAGAAATTTAGAATCATTGTTGGAGAAGGTGTAGGATCTAGTGCAGTTAATGAAATTAGTATACGTCTACCAGATTCCCAACAACTAAATATACCCTATTCCTATTATCCACCAAAATTCAATATTCAATCACCATCTACACAATCACCATTCACTCTAACTGGTGCTAATTTTGGAACTAATTCACTTAGTCAGGTTATGATTGCAAGTTCTGCCGTAACTGGTGCTGTAATTCAAAATGATAAGGTTATATTTTCACAGTTTCCTGGACCCTATAATTATGATATAATATTTGGAGTAACAGTGACTGCTGGTGATCAATCAGATACGTTTATATATGACAAGTTGATAGCTGATCCTATATTATACCAACCATTTACAGGATTGGGAAGTCCAGGTGTTAAGATTATGATATTCCATGGTGACCATTTAACATTTGATAAATCAATTACTAAACTACTTATAGGTGGAGTTCAATGTCAGATACAATCAATGAATCTAACAACTATATCATGTTTGTATCCAGGTTTAATTCAAGAAGAAATGCCAGTAAAATTAATTATTGGAACACGTGTATTTACAAGTGCATATCAAAAGTTGTATACCTGTGTACCCATTACCAATGCACAATGTATAAATAATACATTAGTATGTAACCAAGGTTACACAGGAGACGATTGTTCATCAAAGATAATCTATGTGAAACCACCTGTTCTCAATGGTACCTCTCCAAGTAGTAACACAACAGATACCACTGAACTACCAAATGGTGATACAATAGCTCACACCTCTTTAATCTCCGTAGTGGAAATTCGTGAACTCTCTGGAATCACCAACGAAATTATTCAGAGTTATGTATTTGAAAATTGGACCTATACAGCAATTGGTGAAAACCAGTACGAATACAATACCACATTTTCAGTAGGACACGTTACCAAGAGTAATTCTACTAATATAACAGTAGTTGTTCAGTTCTTCCCAGAAGCTACTACATTATCATTTGCAAATACCACCATTAATATGAACCCTTCAACATTAAAATACAAAATCACAATGAGTTCCTATCCATTTACATCTCCACTAAACAAACTACAAATTATAATGTCAGCACAATTTCAAGTGCAAGTACCATCAGATCAAGACCTATGTTCTGTTGTGGAATTTGGTGGTGATGCTGATGTAAATAACGATTATCTTAGACTACAAGTCAATGATATCAGTCTATATGGTAAATTTATAAAAATAGCATTATTAGATTATCGTCCAATCGCCATTGAGAATATCATGATTGATCCTAATCCACAAGATTCAATTATAGAGACTAAAGTAGCTATTCAAGTACCACATTACTATGATAATCTTGTTATGGATCCTGATTTTTCTTTACTAGTAGACACCAAATCAGCATCTGAAAAAACCACATCAACGTGTGAAATCAAATCTAAAGGACTTTCTAAAAGTCAATTAGCAGGTATCATTGTCGGGGCTTCAGTATTTGGTCTGGTTATCATTTTAATCTCTGTTTATTTATTATATAAAAAGAATATTACTGTAAAAATACATCTTCAAAAAGTACTTAAATTAAAATAAAAAAAATCGGTCGGACTATTTCCTCTAGAGGAAAATATAAAATATGTAAAACATAAAAAACAAATACACTTTGAACACGCAATATAGACAACGTTGTGAAAATGCATACCAAAAATTTTTTTTTTATAAAGTTTTTTATTTTGACAAAAAAAGATCATCACTCTTTTTTATTTTTTGTAAACAATTAATTGATTCTTAGAGATGTCAAGTAATTTAGCATCATCAGGAACATTGGAGAAACCTTGTTCAATTTTGATAAATTTTGAAAAAGGTGATCCACCTCAAGTCAATGAACTTAAACAGCAATTGGAACATGGTACCATTGAACAAAAGATTGATGCCTTGAAAAAAGTCATCTTATACACCATCAATGGTGAACCAATTCCACAAGTATTGATGCCAATTATTCTATTTGTAATGCCATCTAGTGATCACACACTAAAGAAACTTTTATTAATTTATTGGGAAGTCATTGAAAAGACTCACCAAGGTAAATTAAAATCTGAAATGTTTTTAGTTTGGTAGGTTTTTATATTTAAATTTATAGATTTATTTAGGTTTCATTAACTTTATATTCTTTGATTTTAGTAATTCATTATTAAATGATTTAAAACATGCCAATGAATTTATTAGAGGATTTACATTAAGATTTGTTTGTAAATTAAGAGAAGCTGAGGTATTAGAATCATTAGTACCAAATGTTCGTAATAATTTAGAATATAAACATGCCTATGTTAGAAGAAATGCAGTATTGGCAATCTATAATATCTTTATGCATTTTGATTATTTAATTCCAGATGCACCAGAACTCATTTATAACTTTTTATTAGTTGTATGTATATACTATATATAATACCAAATTACAATTATATTAATTTAAATTTTTAAATTAATTAGGAAGGTGATGCATCATGTAAAAGAAATGCATTTATAATGTTATTTAATTGTGCACAAGATAAAGCAGTTGAATATCTTTCAACAGTTTTAGATCAAGTACCAAACTTTGGTGATATGTTACAATTCATTGTTGTTGAATTAATTAGAAAAGTTTGCAAAACCAATCCATCTGAAAGAGTGTGTATTTTTTTTTATTAAAAACAAACAAATTGATTGATTTCATAAAAATATTAATATTTTTAACAACTTAATAGTCAAAATATATTAAATGTATTTTTACATTATTAAATTCAACATCACCAGCAGTAAAATATGAAAGTGCAGGAACATTATTATCATTATCATCAGCACCAACAGCAGTTAGAGGTGCTGCCAGTGCCTATATTGATTTATTATGTAATGAATCAGATAACAATGTTAAAATGATTGTTTTGGATAAATTATTGGATATTAAAAAGAACAATAGTAGAATTATGGAAGAATTGGTTATGGATATTCTCAGAGCATTGTCAAGTCCAAATATTGATATTTGTAAAAAGATTCTTAATATTGTTCTAGATAGTGTCACTCCAAAGAACATTGATGAAATTATATTGGTACTAAAGAAAGAGATCAATAAGACAAATTCAAAGGAATTTGATAAAGGTTTGGAATACAGACATTTATTGATTCGTACTATTCATGTCAGTTCACTCAAATATCCAGATACTTTGGGTAATGTTGTACCATTATTGATGGAGTATCTAGGTGATAGTTACCTTCCATCAGCTGTCGATGTTATAATGTTTGTCAGAGAGGTTGTTGAACAATTTGAAGTTCTTCGTCCAACTATAATCAACAAACTCATTGAGACACTATCTACCATTAAAATCAGTAAAGTCTACAGAGTTGCAACTTGGAGTATCTCTGAATATGCTTCGACTATAGATGACATTAACTATGCAATCAATAGTATCAATAAGGATGTTGAAGAACTACTCAAACCAAAACCAGTGGAAGAAGTTCTAGAAAGTACCAAAGCAAAAGTTAAATCGGATACAGTCAGTGTTGCTAAAATGATTCAAGATGGTGACTGGTATCTAGCTAGTGTAATCTCATCAAGTCTTTCCAAACTCTATTTCAAAGCCGAGGAATTTGAAATGCCCTCACAAGAGCTTAATAAATTGAAAGCTCGTGTAATGTTGATTTTGGTAGCTCTCATTAACCTTGCTAAATCCTCTCAAATCTCCACTTCAAAATCAGCATATGAGAGAATGATCTCATGTGTATCTGTATTGGTTGATGGTAACCAACGGGTAAAGGAAATCTGGCTTAAAGATTGTCGTGAATCATTCACTCAATACCTACAATACCTCACACAAAAACAAAATGAAAACAAGAAAAAAACTGAAAAGGACCAACAAATCAAATCGAATAGTATTGTAAACATCAGACAACTAAAGAGCAAGAGAGCATTCGGTCCAGTTGACACTGAAGATGATTTACTCAAAGCCGTCGGAACCGACCTAATGAACAAAGATGCCTCTGAATACTCTAAAATCTACCAACTCTCTGGTTTCTCAGATCCAATCTATGCAGAGGCCTATGTTAAAGTACACCAATACGATATCGTTTTAGAAATCACAGTATTCAATCAAACCAATGACACACTACAAAATGTAACTTTGGAATTAGTTACTTTAGGTGACTTGAAAATCTGTGAACGTGTACAACCATTTACTATGGGACCACGTGAGAAATCTAATGTTAAAGCCTCCATTAAGGTATCTTCAACTGATAACGGTGTTATCATGGGTACTATTGTTTTTGATGTTGCTGGTTCAGTAAGCTCAATGTCTGATAAGAATTTAGTAATTCTCAATGAAATTCACATTGATGTTATCGACTATATTCAACCAGCAAATCACCTCTACACAGATGTCATGTTCCGTAACCATTGGTTGGAATTTGAATGGGAAAATAAGATTCCAGTACAAACCAACATGACTGATTTGGTTGCCTATGTTCGTCATATTTCCAAACTCACCAATATGGGTATTTTAACACCTGAAGTACATTTATCCAATGACACTGGTATTCTTTCTGCAAGTCTTTGTGCTAGAAGTGTTTTTGGTGAAGATGTTCTTGCAAATATCTGTATTGAGAAATCGGAAGAAAAAATTGTTGGTTACATTAGAATTAGAGCAAAAGTTCAAGGTATTGCTGTATCCTTAGGTGATAAAATTTTAAGAGGCAATAAAAATTAATTATCCTCTTTTATCATAAAAATTTGAGTATCATAATAAATAAAAAAATAATACATTTTTTTCTTATATGAAAAGGGTATTGATTTGTTGTTGGAATATTAAAATGAATAAATTATTTATTGTAAACATTTTTAAATATTTCCTTGAGTATTAGTTTGTTGCTGTTGTTTTTCTTCCAAAATATGTTTTATATTTGGGTTGTTGTGTAAAAAGTGAGAAAAGTGTTGAGTATCTAATAGTAATTTTACAAACTCCTTATTGTGATCAGATACCGAATTTATAAATCTTTTTTTGAATTGTTCGACTAATAGACTATCATGTATATCTACAGGATCTGCAATGAATTGATTTTCAATCTTTTTTACTAACCACCAAATATAATTTTGAATTGTAATATAAATACGATGAATTGATTCAATTTGTGTTGGAGTATTCTTTGTTGGATTATGATTCTTTTGTTGAATTAATATTTGTGTATCTGATAATAAATTTCTACACCTAAAAGTATAGTAATAGTAAATTAGTATATATATATATTTTATAATTTCTTTGATTTCTACATACAATTTCTTGAATTCTGGTAATAATGGTGGAGCATTACATTTATTATAAGTAATCTTGTTACTTGAAATATCTACAATCAAACCATCAAAATTCTTTTTTCTAAGTTGTTGAACACCAGCAATAAAAGGAACAGGAGCCTCTAGATAATCAGTCAAATTAGATGGAAGTATTGGAACAAATAAACCTTGCCAAATGAATGGATAGAGAAATGATAACATTGAAAATGAGGCAGATGACAGAATAGATAGATTATCACAAACAAAAACAACTCTTTGTTCTACTAAAATTGCACCTAAAATCTTGAGTATATTTTCTAGATTTAAATTTAAAAATGTACTAATAACAGCCCAATCTGCAATAGCTTTATAATTAGATTCAGTTTTTGTTTTACCGGTCTATAAATATATTAGATTATCGTTAATATTTGAGCATAGTATCGATTTAATGGTATTTACATACAGGTATATAATATTTCCGTAGATTTACTTCACCTGGAAATGAAAATTCAAAGTTTTGACCAGGTTCTACTACTTTTTGATTATAGTAGTATTCTAAAATGTCTAAAAGATTTTGTTTATCTACCAAATGTCTAGTTTCTTGATTGGAAAATGGGTGTAGTGGAGTATGTGATGGTGATGCTGTAATACTAGTTGTAGTTGTTGATGAATTTGGTGTTGATGCTATATTTACATTAGTTTCCTCTGGTTCCGTTGTAGTGGTAATTGTATCTTCAACTTGAGAATCTTTAATATCTTGATTTTCAACATTATCAACAGTATCAACATTATCAACATTATCAACATTTTCTTTTTCTTCTTCATCTCCTCCAGTAGTAGTTGTTGTTGTTGTTGTTGCTGTTGGTGTAGTACTTTCTGCTTGTTTTTCAGTTTGTTCTTTTGTAGTTGTAGTTTCATCAGTAGTTTCCTCTTCAGAAGATAATTCTCTGGTAATTGTAATTAATCTATCCTGAGCTAATAAATATAATAATAAATCAAAGTGAATTGTAAAAAATGGCATTTTAGATATTATACAATAACCTATTTTAAAGGATGGGCATTAATGTTGATATTAGTAACTTTTATAGATTATCTAATCGAAATTTAGAGAAACATACATCTTGGTGCAGAAGTATAATGTTGAGCTCTTTCCAGAGGTTTAGGTTGCTGTGGAAAGAAATTTGGAAAAGTGTGTAATAGTTCAGGTTTAGTTAGACATACACCATAGAGTGGTGTTTCTCCTGACAACACAAATGTATAAAAATGACTATTGGAATGTAAATGTGGTTGACCATATAATACCTCATTTAAATTGGAACATGATGGCGTTCTCTTTACAATATAAGGTATGATACCATTTGGAAAACAAAATTCTGGTATTTTTGGTGGTGTTGCTTTATTAGGTGGATAGGAAAATAGTAATTCTGGTTTATGTATAAATCCAATCTTTGGATTACTATCAGCCTGTAAACCAATAACTAGAAAATGTTCAAATAAATTGTCTCGTTCCACAAATAATGATAATTCCTTTATTGGTCTATGTATGTAATAATTAAACTATTAATATATAATTGGTTTAGTTTTTGTTTAAAATATATACTCTTCAATATCTAATTCTTCTTCATCATCATCATCTTCTTCTTCTTCCTCTAGTTCTTGTTGAGGTGTATGTTTTTCATTGACAATTCCGCTTTCATTTATATTTTTATTTTCATTATCCATTTGAGTATTTATTTCTTCTTGATTTGTATTTACATTGAGTACTAATTTACTAAATTGGTTATTGGTATCATTCTCGTCCATGGAAAATGAAATGAGATTGTGTTGCTAATAAAAAAAAATTAAAAAAAAAAAAAAAAAAATACATTTAAATTTATATATCTATAAATAAAATAATATCTAAAGATATATAAATATGATTAATGAGATTTTATAATTTTAATTTAATTTTATTATTAGTTATTTAGTTAATTTTAATTTTTATTTTTTTTTTTTTGATTAGTTATTTATAAAAAAAACGAGTGAAACAACTATGAATTTTAAATTAGCAAGTTCAATTTTACATACAGTGCAAATTGGTGATCCAGATGATATATGTTATGTACTCTATTTTTCAGTAAATGGAAATATAGTTGCAGCATCAGGATCAAACAATTTAATAAAAATTTACAATAGAAAAGAAAAAGTATTAGTTAATATATTAAAGGGACATACTGATCAAATTCATGAGACTCTATTAAAAGATAAAACAGATGGTAATGCAATTCTATTATCATGTTCATCTGATAAGACTGTAAGAATTTGGGATATGTATCAAGCATCTTTAGTACAAACAATTCATCGTAGGTGTAATAGACAGAAAATTTTATATAAAATAGGTGTTTAAATTTTCAACAAAAACTAATTATTATAATATGTAATATTAGAACAAGATGAAATATTTTCAATTGATTTATACCAAAATTTCTTGGTAATGGGATGTTCAAATAAATTAGTATTATATGATTTAGTTAAAAAATCAGTTATTAGAACATTTGATAGTTCACACACAGAAGATATTACCAGAGTTAGATTCCATCCTAATGATCCTACTAAAATTGTTAGTGTCAGTATGGATGGTTTAATATGTCTCTATGATTTAAATCAAGCAGATGACGAAGAAGCTATTATATCAGTACTAAATGGTGAATTTCCTTTGAGTTCATTTGGTTTCTTTGGTAAAAACAGTGAATTTATATTCACACTGTCAACACAGGAGAGATTGGCAATATGGGATCTTGCAAGTGGTACTAGATTAAAAGAATTTGGTGATCTAAGACAGATATTAACTGAAAGATTTCAAAAAGAGATCAACTATTTTGTCAATGTAGACTATCATCTTGAAAGTAATAACTTATTTTTGTTTGCAGGTGACTATCAAGGAAATATATATATTTATTTAATCAACCAGACTACATGGGAACTCTCTGAATTCTCACAGTTACTAAATGGACATTCTGATATTGTTAGAAATATCTATTGGGATAAGAATACTTTAGAATTAATTTCATCATCCGAAGATAGTAAAATTAGTTTTTGGCAAGACAGTAATCAACCAACTATGGAGTTTAAATCAAGTCCAAGAATTAATATAGATGAAAATAATAATAACAATAATAATAATAGTTTTGGTAAACAAAATCCAAAATCAAAGAATAATAAATCAAATCCATATTAAGTGAATGAACAAACATATTCCTTCAAATAATACAATTTTAGTCCATTCTAATAATGGATTTGTAAAATTAGCAGAAAAAAAAAGGAGTTTAGGAGGGGGATTTTATTATAATTTAATCTTAGGATAGATCTTGTAGTTTTACACCTCTTGGTTCCAGTTTTAAAGATATTAAGAATAGTGATTCATCAGACATTGGAGTGAATACAGGTGAATGATGTTTAGGATTAAAAGGTGGAGTAGTTGAGGATTCAATAGAAAGACTCTTTCTCTTAAACAATGAAAAACTACTGTGACTATGTGAGTTTACAATAGAGTAATTCTGAGTTGGTGAAACATTTCCACTTGAAGTCTGACTATTTGCGACACTACTTCTTCTGCTATGTGATTTATAATTACTAGGACTAGAACTTGTTGATTGAATCTGAGGTAAATGACCATTATGAACCAACAATGATGATCCACCAGATGATGCACTACTAGTTGGTGATAATGGATGTATAGATAATATATTACTAGTTGAAACACTCTTTCTTCTATTCTTTCTAATAGGTTGACTTTTAAATACAAATTGATCTTCTGTTGTTATTGTGTGATTGTGATTGTTATTATTATTAATAATATTGTTATTGTTGTTATTGTTGTTGGGTGAATTTGAAGTTGATTTTGGTGAGGGAATTAGTGAATTTGTGATTTGATCTTCAATGGTACTATTTTGTTGATCTTGATGTAGATTACTTAGGTTGATGGATACCATTGGTTTTGGGATTTGAATTAGATTCTGACTTAGAGAACTATCAACGATTTTATCAGAAGATGCATTGTTGTTTACTAGTGAGTGAGGTTGTGGTTTTTCAATGTTAACTAATGAAACTGATTTCTTTTTAAAGAGAGCATCTAAATGAGGTCTTTCTGCAATTTTCTTTGGTGACCAGGTATTGTAAGAATATGATTTTCTATTTGAAGCCAAATCACCATCTTCTAGTGTAAAGCTATCATAGAGTCTATCCTTTTTCTCTGATAGTATATCGTGATCATCACGAGAGACATTATTATTTTTAGACTCTTCCTCTTGTGAATTGTGGCTATTTGTATCATCATGATGAGTTGTAGTAGCACCATCAACAGCTAAGTTATCATAACCATCAAAGTTATCATCGTCAGTTGGAATGACAATAGTTTCACCAAATATATTGAGATTGGGTGTCATGATTAAAGTCAGACGTGGATCAGCATTTAGAAGGTATGGTTTCTTTTGGAACTGTTGAATTTGTTTAATGGTATTATAGACTAACTTTAATTTAGTCATATTAATAGACCATGTAGATTCATCAGTACCTGTAAAATCACTATTACCCTCTTGGATAAATGTCATATCCGACAGTATTAAACCACTAAATGGAATACATGGTGTAGTTATAGACTTTAACTCATTTCTATAGTTTTTAAAATTCTCATCCGATTCCATAAGTTTCTCTAGATCCTGTAAAGTCTTTTGATGAGTTTTTGGTAGAATCTTTTTAGTCCATTTCAATCTAGTTACAGAACTGTGACTTATACCAGCATAGATTGCCATCAATGAATTATAGTTATGTAGTTCATGTAGGTTCTTTGCAATCTTTATAAATCTAGCCATAACTTTACATCTGTCTTTTAATTTAGTTTCATTGAGAATAGTCTGAATGACATTCATTGAAATGTGATTAAATCTTGCAATGAGTTTGTTGATATTTGGAGCACGGTCTTTTAGATGTTCTTTATTCCAAGCACCATTCATAATCTCCTGAGTTTCAATACACAAGAATATAGAGTAATCTACAACAGTTAGAGACTTTGCAATTTCTTTAGCTGGTGCATCCATTATAGTTGCAAATTTCTCAGTAGTTGACCAAGTAGAGGATCTAGGTCTATAGTTATTCTGTGGAGCTAAGAAATCAACACTGTTACTTGAAAGTGTAGATTGATTGATAAATGATCTTTCTGGTGACAATGGAGGTGTTGGTAGAGTACTATTATTATTATTATTATTATTACTGCTACTATTATTCAAATCCTCAGTGAATGGTGTATCAACAGTATGTTTAAGTGATGTTGATAGGTAGGTCTTAATCTTCATAATTGCCTTCTTGTTTAGGAATTGTTTTTCAACTTCATCATGAGAGTTCATACTACTGTTCATCAATGAACGTTCATTGATTTTACCTTCCAGTAGATATAAAACTTGGTTTCTAACTTCAAGAATCTTAGAATACAAATAGGAATTATCTAGATCCTTAATTTCAATGAGAAAGTCTTTCACCTGATTAATAAATTTACTATCACACAAATATGATATATAATAATCCTTTAACCAATTTCTAAGAATTATTAATATTCTCATTTGAGATTGTGGGCTTTCAATCTTGAACCTTTAAAAATTATTAGTTTTCTAATACTTCGCAATAACTTTTAAAAATTACATATAAATACTTACTGATCAATTAATTCATTTAAAATATCAGAGGCTGTATAAATACATTCAAATGTGGCAAAAAATGTTTTTGAAATGGCAGAGTCATCAGTATTATCAATAATCAATTTGGAAATTAATTTCTTTAGACAAAGTGATAAAATTTCTCTTTTTTGTTTTTCTTCGTCTTGATTGGAAAGTGTGACTTTTGCAATTTCAGCTGTTGTTGATGTTGGATTTTGGTCATTAGATTGATCTACAATATTATTATCAGATAATAGTGTTGGGATTATAGTAGTGTCATTATCATGTGTTTTTATAGATGTTGGTAATGTTGATGAAGAAGTAGTTAAGTTGTCACCTTGAACTACAGTTGTAGTGGTAGTAGTTGTGGTTGTGGTTGTGGTAGTTGTTGTTATTTTACAATCATGTTTTGAAGGTGATCCAGATTGAAAAGTATTTGGAATCTCAGTTGAATTTCTGAGAATTGAAATTAATCTTTCAAATGGATTACTATTATTAAAGTTCATTGAACTGTCAAGTTTAGGAACTGAAACTGAGAATCTATTGTGTCTATCTCTAGATGCTGTTGTAATACTAGTTGGAGGTGTACTAGATCTTGGCATGATGGGAGACTGAGATAACTTCAGTGGATTTACACTGGTCATATCAGTACTATTTTCCTGTTGAATTTGAATTTCTAAATTAACATCATCATTATAGATTCCAAAATCATCATCACCATTCTCATTCTGACCACTATGGTTATGTTTAGAAACCAATTGAGGTGAAGATGAGGAATGTGATAGAGTCTCTTGTCTCATTCCAGTACTAGCAGATAACTCAACAACTGGTATAGAGGTAGCTGATGATCCCATTAGTATACTATCTACCTGACCATGACTATGACTATGTGAATGGCTAATATGTTGTTCGCGTTGATGTTGATTGGCAGCCTCAGACATGGACTGAATCTTTTTTATAAATTCCTCCTTTTCTTTATTCCACTCCATTTCCTTTTTAGTAAACTCGGATTTTAAATCTAAAAGTTCTTCACGAAGTTGTTGATTTTCAGCTATACTTTTCTGATCATCATCATCATCATGATGTGAAATGTCTTGTAGTGATTGAGGTGTCTTTATAGTTGGCATTCCATAGGATTGTAAAAGATTTGGAGTACTAGCAAATACATGTGCACTGGTATTAATCTGTTGATGATGGTGGCCATGACCATGATCTATTTGAAAATCATCTTCAGAGATTGTATTCGATTTTCTATTTAGTAGACGTACAAATATACTAGATCTCTTTGATTTTCTATCTTGTTGTTGTGAACTTGTAAGATTATTATAATTTTGATTAATCTCATCTTGAGTCGCAACCGAACTTATACTATTTGAACTAGTTCTTAAACTATCATTCATTGTACCATTTGGACTCACAG
This sequence comes from Tieghemostelium lacteum, assembly GCA_001606155.1. NCBI lineage: Eukaryota > Evosea > Eumycetozoa > Dictyosteliales > Raperosteliaceae > Tieghemostelium > Tieghemostelium lacteum. The sequence goes on from LODT01000032.1 coordinate 65,783, forward strand.
TATTACTATTATTATTACTACTATTATTACTATTATTATTGCTACTATTATTACTATTATTATTACTACTATTATTATTTTCCATTAATTCTGAAGGTAATTTTGATTTTCTTAGTGATCGTATTATATTATTAAATGTTGATTTTTCTTTTTTCTCAGATTTTGCTCTGGGTCTATTTTGACTTGTTGTACTACTAACTGAACCCAAGCTTGAATTAGAATCACTTCTAATCAAACTATCATCTGAGAATTTTACTGTGTGGTGTAAATGTGAATTGACAGTACTATGTGATACCGCTGATTGTGATAATGGACTACTATTAGTTGGTATATATGATGCCGATGTTGATAGTGATATATTCTCTTGTTGTTGTTGTTGGTGTTGTTGTTGTAGTGATTGTTGAACTTGTTCCTTTGTCAACATTAATGATTTGGAGCTATCTCTTTTAAATGGTTTAAAAATTCTGGAAATTGAAGATGACTCTGGTTTTACACCACTATTACTACTATTATTATTCTCCATTGATGAGGACATTATTTATATATAAAAAAATATATAGGAGTTATTTCAAATAAATAAAATTAACACTTTGTGGATGTGGATGAACAAAACACACACTTTGTGATTGTATTTATATTTTATAAATATATTAAACAATAAAAAAAAAATAAATATTACAACAAATAAATAGTTATTATTATTAGAAATAATAATAATAAGAATAAATAATCAATGGTTGGAAATTTCTTTATGTTTTTTCTAATTTTTCTCTATTCTTTTTTTTTTTTAAAAATAAATTGAAACAAATCGTACTGCTAGTGGGCCCTGCCAATAGGAGGTGAAAAGTAGGAGAAATAATTATTACTTTTTTTGTTTGTTTGGTTGTTGTTGTTGTTGGTGTTTACGACAATTAGTTAATTTAAAGTTATAAAAGTAATTGATAAATGAGAGGGGTATACTATGAAAATGGTGGGGGTAATTATACAATGACAATTGCAATTATGTGAACTGGAATTCTTGATTATCTATCTCTACTCTATACTATCTGACTTATTTGCTCAAGTTTCTTGCAATGTTGAACACACTGTTGGGATTATTTTTTTACTATATTTGTGGTGTGTTGAATGTGGTTTGTGGTTGGTGTGGGTATTTCTATTGTTATTGGGAATGCATAAAAATATACTATTCAATGAGAAGTTGTGACTTGTATTTAATCTTTTCTATCTCTCGATTTTTTCCCTTGTTTTTCAAATGTTGTTTCCTATTGACAATATTTGTGTAAAATTATTATTTTTGTGTGTGGAGTGTTATAAATAAAATGCGGTAAGAGGTCAATGACAAAAAGTTTTTTTAAATTTTTTGAAGGGGTGAAAAAATCTTATTGAATTCAAAGAAAATATGATTTTATAGTACAAAAAAACGAAATTGTGGTGATTATTCTTGATTGATTAAGCAATAACTTAAAGTGCAATAAAACAATGTTCTCACTTTTTAAATTTTCAGGTAACTAAAAATTTGTATTTTACAATAAATTAAAAATAAAATTTGGCGGTTATGATTTTTTATTGATTAAAATCAATAGATCTTCTTGATTAGGAAATTTAAAAATAAAAAAAAACTGTACCCTTAATATCATTATTCATTTATAAAGTCTTAATTTCATCATTAAAGATTTTGATTTTAATTTTTTTTTTTTTATAAATTTCGACAAAGCTGCACCTATGAAAATACATGAATAACAACCAATCTATTCAAAAATCAGAAATCAATGATCCAAGACTAAATAGATTTAAAAATAGAAATATTGAATCTGTAGATTCAAGAAGATCTTCTAATAGACATCATACTGAGGATACAGACGATCAACCAAGAAGAGGAGATACTTCGATAAATAATAGTACTGATAGTGGTAGTAGTAATAGTACAGGTGGAAGAAGTAAGAGAGTTATTCATAAAACTGAAATTTTAACTTCTGACAACCAAAATATTTCAACTCAAGATGAAAAGGTTATAAAACATGAAATTAATAATAATAATAATGTTGAAGATGATGATGATGGTGATGATAGAAGAAAGAGAGCTAGAGAAAAGTATTTGTTAAAGAAGAAACAAGAGGAAGAGGAGAAAGATAAACACTTGGCAATGTTACCTGATGAAGAGGCGGATGAGGATGAAGAGGAAGGTTCTTCTGAATATGAAACAGATGAGGAGGAGGAAGAAGAAGAGGAATGGGATGATACATTACCGAAACTATCATTGACATTTGTAAAGAAAGAGGAAAGAGGTACTATAAAATCAGATGAACAATTTACTAAAGAGGAGGAAGAAGAATTTTTAAAGAAAGAAATTGAAGCTGAGAAAAAGAAACAAGAAGCACACAGAAAATTAAAAGAGGAATTGGATAGAGACCGAAAAGATCAGGAAATTGAAGAACAAGAGAAATTGGATAATAACGATGATGACTATGGTATCGATGGTGAATCTGTAGAATATGAACGTTGGTTTCAAAGAGAGCTTTTAAGAGTTAGAGAAGAGATTTGTCAAGAGTTACAATTGGATTTCGATAGATTGGAATTGGAAAGACGTAGAAAAATGACTGATGAGGAGATTGCTGAGGAGGATAAGGATAGGTTAACTAGACAACCAAAACAGAAACTTAAATTCATGCAAAAAGATTATCATCGTGGTGCTTTCTTTCAAGATGATGAATATATTAAAAATAAGGATTTTTCTGCACCTACTGGTTCAGATTTATTCAATCGTGAGTCTCTACCTCAGATACTACAAGTTAAAAATTTTGGTAAATCAGGTAGAACTAAATATACTCATTTAGCTGACCAAGATACCTCCTCAAAAGATTCCCTCTACTATCAAAGTCAATTTCAAAATAAAAATAACCATAATAAATATCGTTAATTTATTAATATTTGCAGTTAGATCAAATTTCAAATAATAATAATTCATTTACTTTCTATTTGATTTCTTTTTTTTTTTATCATTGTTATTATTATTTAAAATTGGAGGATTAGAATTATTAGAAACTTCTTCTTTAATCTTTTCAAAATTTCTTTTTCTGGTATTGATAAACCAATTTGAAATTTGATTTGCAGTTAGATTAGTTTGTTTTGCCAAATCTTCTTTTTCTTCATTTGTTGGGTATGGATGATCAAGATGATTCTTTATCCAATTATTTAGAATCTGTAGAGAACCAGGATTGATTTTTGTACCTTTTTTTGATTTTGCTTTCATAACTGGTGTATTGGCATCTCTGATTGGAATTAATGAGTTTCCATTGATGATACGCACATAGTCATTATAGAATCTCTCAATGGATTCAAAATGAAATTTCTGAAGTTTGGTCAACTCATTCAGAATCTCAATATGTAATGCAATGTATTGTTTCATCTCTGTAGTCATTACCAATTTATCAGTATCACTATCACCAAAGAATTGTTTAAATTTACCCGAGAATATTTTAAATTCATTAGAATTTATATCATTGATATCACATTGTGAATCAACACGAAAATATACTTTATCAACCACAATATTTTCATATATGGTTTGAAACCATCTAAATAATAGTAAATCATCACCAGTATTACTATTATTAATAAATTCAGATAAACCATTATAATTTTTTAATTTCTTTCTTGTTGGTCTACCACCATTACTATTAATAATAGTATTACTACTAGTAGAAACCACATTATTTTTTACAGTATTTTTACTGTTTTTTGTTGTTGTTGTAGTAGTAGTTGTTGTTGTTGTGGTGGTGGTTGAAGGTTTAGACATTGGTGCTGTTGTTGGTGTAATGGATTGATTTGATACCAATGGTGTTGATATTGGCGATTGATTGCAGTCAATCTGTGAAGAAGAGCTACTACTATTACTATTAATAGAAGTTGTTGGTGATAAAACTGGTGTGGCATAGTAATGATTATTTATTGGTGTTGAAACTGTACTACTATCATTATTAGTAGTATTATAATTATTTTGTTGATATATGTGACTATTATTATTATTATTATTATTATTGTAATTACTATAGATAGGAGCTGATGTAATACTATTATTTGTAATTAGGGGTGTTGTTGTTGTTATTGCATGTTGACTATTTCCGTAATAATTATGATGTGTATTATTTAATTCTGAAATTTGATATCCATTTGAGGTTATAGTTGTTGTTGTTGTTGTTGTTGTTGGTATTGGTGTTGTATAGTTGTTAAAGTTAGGAACTACAGCAATTATTGGATTTCTTTCAATGATTATACTGTTTGTAGAATTATTTATAAAAGCACTTTGATTAATATAAGACATTGAATTGTTATTATTATTCTTAATAGATTATTTGATTATCACTTTACTTTGCAATAATTAAAATGATTTAAAAATAGTGGCAAATAAATACTGTTGTCCATTGTGTGGTGGGTGTGGTTCGTCTGTGATTTATGTTTAATTTCGAATATTGATATATTTTTAAATTTTCAAATATCCAATAGGATTGTTTCTAATATAGCACTTCACACACTTTCTTTTCTATTTTGAGAAACAATTGTTACTCATTTTTATTCACATGAATTAACTATTTTTTTTTGGTGTTTAGATATTTGGTCATAATTTCTGATTATAATAAAAAGTTGGTGGATGCAAAATTAATTGAAAATTAAAAATTATCACAATGTAAAACCACTATTAATTTTTTTTATTTTGGGTTATCAAAAAAAAACTCTATAAGGTTCTAGATCACTTTGTAACAGTTATAGGAAAATGAATGGTTTTGTATGTAATTTTTTTTGGTCAATTCATTAAGTAAATATCAAATACTAATATATGCAAATCATCATTTTCATCATGATCAACAATTTCAAAATGATGTACAGAAATCATCAATGAAAAAGTTTGTTGATAACTCAAAGGAATCAATAAGCAATCTCAAAGATAAAAAAAAGGATAAAGATGATCATCATAATCATACATCATCAAGTGGTGCTGATAAACCAGTTGTAGTATCATCACAATCCTCAGTAACTACTACAAGTAGTTATAAAGGTTCAAATGAAGCACCAACTGTTCATACCTCTTATATATCAAAAAATAATAATGATCAATCAAATGGTTATACTTATTCATCACAACCAACTAATTACCCATATCAACAACAACCACCACCACCATCAAGACCTTCACAACCTACAAATCAGCAATATCAACAAGGACCACCTCCTCCTCCACCATCAAGAACTTCACAACCAACTTATCAACAAGGACCACCTCCACCAACACCAACAAGACCAGTTGGACCTCCACCACCACCAACACATAATCAACAAGGACCACCCCCCCCACCATCTAGAGGGACACAACCACCTCCACCAACAAGACCAGTTGGACCTCCACCAACATCCCATACAGGAAATTCAGGACAACCTGTATCATTATCAAAATCAAATCAAGGTGTAAATTTAGAGAAATCACAGGATGGTGCTAGTATTGGAAATTTAACTAGATCATTTAAAGAACAGACACAGATTGTTGATACACATAGTAAAATAGCTTTAAATTCAATTGGTGTTAATACACATGATGGTATGATTAAAGCTAATATTCCAGTATTACATTTAGTTGATAGAGGCTTTATATCAACAATTCAATACACTGAGACCATTTTGGAGATTTCAAATTGTAAATTAAAATCACTGGAATTAGGTCAAAAGAAAGATACTCTATTTAAAAAGGAACGTTTGGTTGTATATAAAACAATTCAAGAGGAGATTATTATTATTCAAATTGGTGATGTTTATATATACACTAATGTTCAAGAAAAACCATCGTTTAGACCTGAACCATATCACTATATCATTGGTGATAATTATGGTAGTCTTTTCATGCTAAAACTCTCTGACGAAACTGATAGAGAGTCTATTGAAAAACTAGAGGTACTTTTAATGTACTATACTACATTCTATAGAGTACCTGTCAAGGAACAATTCAAGGATTCAACAGCACAGAAAATTGATAAAACCTCGACTAAAGTTGAAAGTGGTTCTATGGCTGTCAATAAGGGTTTAATATCTGCTGGTACCTACTTTGCAAAAGGTGCTGCAAAAGCAGGTGATGTTTATAAAAACAATACAAAGAAATATGAAGGTCCTGAGATGACTGAGGAGCAAAAACGTGAATTAGAAGATCCAAATTCAAGTTATAACAAGTCTAATCAAACTACACAAAAGTTTGTTCAAGGTACTGCCAGTGTACAGAAAGGTATTGTAAAAGGTTTTGGATTTGTTGGTAGTAAGGTAACTGAAACTTATCATAAAACAGATCATTATAAGGAAAAAGAGGAGAAGAGAAAACAACATGAAGCCATTCATGGTAAAGATGAAAAGAAGGAAGCAGGTGCATCTGCAGCTGGAACTGGTGTAAATGCATTCAAGAATGTTTGGTCAGGTCTTGAAGAAGGTGTATTAATATCAGCACGTGGTGTAAGAGATGCTTCTGTAGATGCAAAGAAACATACTCATGGTGAATTTGAAGCTGAGAAATCAAAGAAAACATGGAACTCAGCTGGTGATGTTACAGTATCTATGGTTAATGTTGTCAGTATTATGTCAGCAACTTGGATTAAAGCTTCATTATATGCAGCTGCTGGTGCACTTAGTTATGATCCTAATGCAGTTCAAGCTCTCTCAGGTGCTTATTGGAAAGGAGGTTGGGTAAGTGTGAAAACTGATCTATTGTCTGGAAGTGGTTGGCAAACACGTTGGATGATACTAAGAAATCCAACATTGGCAATTTACCATTCCTCAAAAGATCCATATGATAAACCACTAGAGTTTTGGTATCTAAATACAGTTAAATCCATTGAAAAGCTATCATTAGACAGAGCTCAGAAACCATATGCTTTTGAAATTAAAACAAGTGGTGGTTCAATATTTCTATCAATGAACACTGGTGATGTTGATTATTCTGAAGAACCACTAGGTGAACCAAATCCAGATAATGAATTATATCAGTGGATAAATTCAATTCTAACAGTTTCTGCTTATATTGGTGAATTGGAACCTCCAAAAAATGAAAAGAAATCTTCAAAATAATAAGAATAATAATTAAAGTAATATTATATTTTGTAATTTGTTTTATTTATTTACATCTTTTCAATAAATACATAGATTGAACAAAAACATGAGAGATTGATAGGTAGGATTTTTCCTTTTAAAGTAATAGTACTATTTTTGAAAAGCTAGAGTTTTGACGTTTAAAAGTATGAAAGTTGGTTTGTAAAAGAGAAGGGATAGTAAAGAAGGACACTTTGATTTTTTTTTTTTGTTAGAATTAATTAACATGTTGGTGATGTTGGAGGAGTACCTTCTTCTGAAGAAACAGTAGTTGGAGATATTGACACTGTTGTAGATATAGAAGATGTAGGTGAATTAGATACATTTGGTGATGTTGAGTTTGACTGTTGTTGTTGCAAATGTTGTTGTTGTTTTAGACTATTAATTTGATTATTCTTTGACTTTAATTCATTGTGTAAAAAGTTTACCTCGGATTGTAGGTCTAAAACCTCTTTTTTACACATTTCTATATCTTTCTTTATAGAACTAAATGATTCTAATTGGGTTAGATCTAATGTAGTTGTAGAAGATGTACTATTTGATTTTGGTGATGGTGGAGAATTATTTAAATTAATAGTAGAACTAGTAGGAAAAGTAGTAACTGTTGTAGAAGGAGAATTTGTTGAATTTAATTTTTTAGTTGGTTGTTGTTCATCTTCCTCTAAAGTTGATTGATTATTTTGTTGTTGTGGTTGTTTTGATTTTTGATTGTTATTTGGACTATTAGAATTTGAAGTTGTATTAGAGGAAGAATTGGAAGAACTATTATTGAGATTATATTTTCTCTTCCTAGATGTATCCATAAACTCATCAGTTGTATATGGATTTGGAGCATCATCTTTCAAACACCAATAACCAGTATTTTGAAATATATTATAACCATTCTTAAATAATGTCTGATAGTGGCTTAGAGTCATACCAATTGTATGCTTCCAATTTGTAATTCTTTCACGACGACATATAACATCCCAATGAATATTTATAAATTCATAAATATCATCTCTCAAATGAAAATATTTCTTTCCATTTGGATATTCAGCGTTCTTTACAATGGCACCGTTATTATTTGTTCCTGAATTACCATTCAATGTTGGACTATTGGTTATATTATTATTACTATTATTATTTTTTATAAATTCATTACTTAGTGATTTTGAATTTACAGATTTGGATGATTCTGTCAATGCGTATAATACAACTAATAATATTTGTGCCCTTTAGATTTTTAATAAAAAAAATTTGTAAATTTACAAAATTAGAAAATGGTTTTTTTTTTTTGTTTTTCAAATAATCTAAATATAGTTTGGATAACAATTATAATTGTTATATTTTAAATAAAAATGATATTGAAAAAAACCTACCATATAGGAGTTTGTCCTTTTTCAAAGCTTGGGGGAGGACCACGCAAACACACTATACAGTCTGGTGTTTTACATAATAAATTCTTTTTGTTAATATTTGAATCTGTGATTATATTAGTGATATTTCCGCCGCCATTGTTAAAGTTGCTATTCACTGAGTTATTATTATTTGAATTTTGATTATTATTGTTATTATTTGAATTATTAAAAATGGATGGTGAATTTTGATTATTATTATTTTGAGTTTGATTATTATTTGATTGATTTGATAATGAAAGTGAGGGTAGAGAGATTTGTGGTGACATATTTAAATTAAATGCAACTGGTGAATCAATTAATGAATTTGAATTTGAAACCCCATTTTGGAATACAGATGGAGATAATGTCATATTAGGTGTTGAATTATTTGATTGTATAGGAGATATTGCTGAATGAATAACCAATAGAATTGGTGATTCTTTGGATAATGATAATAGTTTACTACTTTTACTAGTTGGTGCAGTATCTGATAATAAATAATTTTGAAGTAAATTATTATTATTTTGTTGTTGTTGTGGTTGTTGTTGTTGCTGCTGCTGGGTTGAACTCTGACAATTTCCATAATTGGTCATCATTGGTGATGAGGTATTGGATGTTATTGTGTTATTATTTTTATCATGATTTTGAGTTGTGTTGTAGTTTACTTTCATATTATTATTGGTAGATAATAAAATAGAGAAACAAATTCAACAATCAAATCAAAAATAAAAAAGATAGATCCTTTGATGTTTGTGTCTTAGTTTTTTTTTTTTTTTTAGGTGTTTCTAAATTTAATTAAATTTAGAAATGAAGGTGTTGGTTTTTTACAAATCTTTAAAAAGTGTGGTTTTTTATAGATTTTAGAACAATTCGAAAGCTTAAATCATTTAAAAATAAAACAATAGTTGTGTGTTTTGGAGTGTATTTGAATATTTTAAGGAAATAAATAAATGATGTGATTGATGTTATGAAACACAATTCCGATACTATGAACACTGAGATTGAATAAAAATAATTAAATATTTCTTCTTTTGTGTTTTTTTTTTTTTTTTCTAAACAAAATATCTATGAATTTCACAGAATGGTAAATACCCTATCAGTGAAAAAAAAAAAATTGTTATATATTTCTCCTGTGTATTATTATTATTTAGATCTATTAAAAAATTTTTTTAGGATGTTTATCTTTTATGACACTATTTATCTTTAGAGGGGTAAAGTTTAATAGAAAGAAAAAAACAATATATATACAGGAAACTATGCCAATGAGGCTAAAAATTTAAATAATGAATAAAAAAGAAAAAAACAAAAAAGGTCACATGATCAAACTCTACAAAAATCTGAAAAAATTAGAGCTCTACACCTTTTAGATTTTTAATAAAAATTTTTAAAAAGGAAAGAGTTATCATTCTACAGGAAATTAGATATTTTATACTGAATTCATTTCAAGTAAGCCCCCTCTGATGGTTTTTAATGAAATTGGACTTACTTGATATATACCCATACTGTTCTTTATGTAAGGGGGGTGTTTTTTTATGAACTTTATCAGGTGATTTTGATCTTCACTCTCTAATTTATAAACAAAAAAATTTTTTAAGACATTATAAATTATTAATTAACTCTAAAAAAAACTTTAATTAAATAAATACTAAAAGTAATAATTTTGTTTTCTAAATATATCTTAAATAACCCCAATTAAAATAAAAAATGAAGATTTTTATAAAATTTATTTGACAATTCACAAGAGAGGCTTTAATTATTTGATAGTGAAACTCTTTAAATACCAATTAACTCAATTTCGATCTCTTATATCATCTTTGCAAATTCAAATAATTTGTTTTTTACAAAATCCTTTTCAAACGAACAAACATATTCAAATCAGATTCTCACAACAAGTGTTGATATTAAATTATTATATAATTTAAACTATAATTTATAGGAAAAGATGATTTTTAAATTACACAGCGAGAAAATACTATTTTATTATAAATGAATGTTCAAAAATTTTAAATTTTTTTTAGAGTTTTACATATTCAATGAACAACAACTCCATCATTGTCGATATTAAAGATTTAGCAAGTAATTTGAGTATTGAAGATGCAAAGAAACATTTACAATCTCTAATAAATAGAGATATAGTTATAGAGAATGAATTACAACAATATATAAAAATGAAAAATCAAATTGAATCACAAATGGAAACTTTTGATTTTGAAATACCGTATGTGTCTTTAAGTAGATAACAAGTTAGAACTTTTGAAATTAATAAATGAAATTATTTAGTGAATATTTAACATTATCATATCAAAAATCTAAAGAATTAAATGAGAGAATCAATTCAACATGTACATTAGCAGAGACTTTATCATCAAAGGTGAAATACCTAGATGCTATCAGAGAGAGGATAAAAGGAACTTTGAAGAAAGTAGATGATATTGTAGATTTAAAGAATTGTATTCAAGGTGTTCAACAATCTATAGATATTGAAGACTATGAATCTGCTGCATTTCATATTAATAGATATTTAAATATTGATAAAGAGGTATTGGAACAACAGTCTAGCGAGATGTTATCAAAAGCTGAAGAAAAGTTACTTCAGATGATTGAAAATCGTTATAAATTAGCACTGGAACAAGAGAATAATACCGATGTTTTGAGATTTTCAAAATTATATGTGCCTTTAGAGAGAGCACAAGAGGGTTTAGAAAAGTATTGTTTCTATCTACAGAAACATCATACTAAACTATTAGATCAGATGGTACAGCATTATCAACAGTTTATAACCTCACAAACAAATGCTCAACCAAATCAAAAGCAAATCAAACCAATAACGGCTTTTGTGGCTTTACGTTCTGTTTTTAAAGAGTTCTCTGCAATCATTGAAGAGAATTTAGATTTAATTAAACAGACATTTGGTATATCTTATTGTCCAAAGTTTCTATTATTAGTCAGTAAACAATCTGATTACTATTCTAGTAAGATATTTGATCTCTTTTCAGAACAGCAATATCAAGTCTCTAGAAATATAAATGAGATTTTATCTTATAGTAATAAATCAAGTAACACTAACTCAACAAGTAATGATAAAATTGATCCTAGAAACTTTGCACAGGTTCTAGATGAAATGGTAATGTTAAGTAAATCAACAAAATTCTATGAAATGTATCTAGAGAAAAAGTCTACTCTCATTAAAGATGATTTGAAATTGGAGATGAATGATGATTCGGTGGTTGTTAAATTTCAACAGACTATGTACAGTACAGTCAGTAAACAAAAGATGAATCAAATGTTGGGTAATTATATTCTGTTGGAAGAGTATTTTATGGTTGAATCAGTACAAAAAGCTATAAATACAGATCAAGTTACTCCAGGAAAAATGACATCTTCTATGGTTGATTATATATTCTTTGTACTGCAAAAGTCACTTCAAAGAGCTCTGGATAGTTTCCATTCACAGACATTGAATGTAATTACCAATAGACTTTGTAGACTACTAAATCAGACCAAAGAGACTCTATCTAGAATGTTCAGAGAACAGATAATAAGAGCTAGTCAGAAGCCTACAATGGACTTTGCACATGCAATGGTTGTTCTCAATGACATTGAAACCTTTGGTGAGTATACTGGTAAACTAAAAAAAGACTTCGAAGTGAAATCAGAGAAATTCTATACTCAACCAGATGATAAAAATAAGTTGGTGTTGATTCTAAATGACTTTAGTGCAACTCAAAAAGGTTATAGTAAACTGTTACAAGAAGAGATTGATTCTCTATTCAAGAGTATTCAACCAAGGCTTAAGAATGCATTGTTCTTATTTACCAACGTAAATTATGAAATTTCTAATCAGATGGAGTATGAAAGCGCTGATATGAATGATCCATTTGTAATACAATTTACAATGGAAATTAGTCAGTTTCTAAAGATGTTTCAAGAGAATATGACAACTGGTAACTATGATACTATAGTACATCATACCATTCATTTCATTCTTAAAAAGATTGAATCCGTTCTATTCCAACACAAGAAATTTACATTATTAGGTGGATTCCAGTTCTCTAAAGATCTAAGAACTATATCTACATTTTTTACAAAAATCTCAACTAGTACAACTCGTGATAAATTCTCTAAACTAAATCAAATGGCATCATTCCTCACATTGGATTCATTATCAGAGGTTGAAGATTACTGGCAAGAGAATAACCAATCGTCATCATGGAGATTATCACCTTCCGAATTAAAAAAAATACTTTTAAATCGTGTTGATTTCTCTCAAGATTCAATATTAAAATTAAAATTATAGTGGTAGTAGTATTAACATAAATGAAAATAAATTAACTTTTATTATAATAAATTAATATTTGTTTTACTTTCGTTCAAATTGACTACATTTTGATAAGATTCAAAGAATTGATCAATTTGTATTTTTGTGAAACCCCTGGTAATAATTTTAGTTTCAATAATTTGATATTCCATAGACCTGGTTTGATATTTGTTTGAATAGTCTCTAATGATATTGTAAATACTGGATAATGGATCAACAGTTTGTTTCTTTTTATCTCTTTCCTCAATTAGAGATGCTTTAGAACTGTGTAGTAATCTCATTGCTTCTTCTACATCCAATCGTGAAATCTCAGTTGCAAACCTACAACGAGCATGTGCTTGTGCCAAACGTAGTATTCCAAGTAAAGTTCTAGCAGTTGTATAGGTAAATGGTTGTTTAGTCTGTAATTCTAATTTTCTCAAAGTTACATAAGCCTCTACAATATATTCTGTTAAATCTCTTGGTACAGTTGGATTATATTTTCTAGCCATTGAAACATAAGCTCTAATAAATTCAGAACTAAATGGTTCAAATGAATCTTCTTTTGGTGCTTGTTGTTTTTGATGAACATGTGTTACCTAATACCCATAATTAATACACAATTAATCCTATTTACTAAATAATCGCACAATCAAGAATACATACATGTTGAGCTAAACGTCTATCATTTTCAATATTTGGTCTATCAATAATTAAAAATAATAAATCAAATCTTGATAATAGTGAATGAGGTAAATTGAAATTTTCATCAGGTGATTTTTTGAAGTTATATCTACCATAGGCTGGATTGGCAGCTGCTAGAATAGAGGTTCTGGCATTAAGTGTCGTTGTGATACCAGCTTTGGCTATGGAGATGGTTTGTTGTTCCATTACCTCATGAATAGCAGTTCTATCGGCATCTTCCATTTTATCAAACTCATCAATACAACAGATACCCATATCAGCAAGTACTAATGATCCACCTTCCAGTACAAAATCACCAGTTACAGAATCTCTAATGACAGCAGCAGTTAGACCAACACCTGAAGAACCTTTACCAGAAGTATAAATACCTCTAGGTGCAATCTTACATATATGTTTTAGTAATTGAGATTTAGCAACACCTGGATCACCCATAAGACATATATTAATATCACCTCTAATTGACATACCATCTTTCATTTGTTTTGAGGTACCACCAATCATCATTAGTAACAGTGATTTCTTTATATCTAAATGACCATAGATTTCAGGTGCAATTGAACGAGCTAGTTTCTCATATATATCTTCATTTTGAGCTTCCAATTCAACTTGTTGTGACATTTCTTCAGTTAGATCCAACTGTTCATAGGTCTTCTTATGTTGACTTATTTTCATTGCTTCAATATAAGTATCAGCTAATAGACCAGCTCTAATTGCTCTATGACCTGTATAGGGAGTTGGAAGAAATACACCAGCAAGAGTCACAATATCACCAGGTGATGCCATTCTAGTAAGTTCACCTCTAACAAATACTTTTGTAGTTCTTGGAGTGTGACCAATAGGCACCTGATCAGCAATCTCCTGAATTTTCATTTCTTGAAATTTTATAAATTTAGAACCACGAGTTTGTATAGTCAAAGAACCAGCACTCTTTCCAATAGAATTCTGAGCACAATCTTTACTAGTGCACATTACAATTGGCATAAACTCTCTAGCTGTAATCTCTTGAAATATCTCAGCATCACATTGATCACAAGTATACAAAGCCACAGTAACCATTGGTTTAACATCAGTTACTCTAGTTACAATACCAGTTAATGTAACCAATGCTCCAATATGTTCACTCTTTATCTTTCTAATTGGTAATGATACAGTATCACGTCTTGGTAATATATGTAATTCATATCTTCTAATAATTTCAGTTGGAAAATCAAATTTCATATCATTTGTACTATATTGTCCAATATTACTATCTTGTTTCTCATCATTATTATTATTATCACTATCTATATTATCACTATTTTTATTATTATTTACAGATAAGAATGATTTCTTATTCTTTTGTTGCTGTTGTTGTTGTTGAAATTGTTTATCATTTTTTAATTTTTCAATTCTTTGACTAACTAGAATATCTAATACAGTTTCACTGTCTAGATATTGATTAGGATCATGTGTTGATATTTCTGGTATTTTTAATAATGAATCTAGTGCTTTAGTAAATATACGCAAGTATGTAATGGTATTTCTTTCAATTCTCTCTACAATCTCAATTTCTTTTAATGAGAAATAACTAAAAACATCATCCAATTCAATATCGAATTTCTTGGTTTTTCTATCTTCTATATTTTTCTATGATAATTTGATTTTATAATGTGTTAAAATATTTATAAATTTATAATCTTTCCTATAAATTCCATACCATCATTGATTTATATTTAAAAGATTCAAGACTTTCTTTATCAGATACTCTAACATCTTGAAATTCTAAAAGAAATCTGGTGCATTTTTTAACTTCTTCATCATAGTCTATAAATCCTCTACCTAATGGTATAAATGGTGTATCTGATGTCTTATAGGGACCAGCTGCGTTTTTAGCTGCTTTCTTTGCAAATGTTTTTGTTGGTGCTTTTGATTTTGGGTTCATATCTGTATAACTAAATTTACTTGACCAAAAACAACAGATGCGTAAAAAAAGACCGCCAAAATATTTTCTCTATAATTTTTTTAATTTTCCCTCCATTTTTTTTCAATACAGATACTCACTATAGAAATGGATATTGATACTCCAAATAAACCTAATTTAGATGAATTTGATGATATAAAATTTGATACAGATGATATGTTTGTGGATTCCACAGTACCAACAGCTATACCAAATAATATTTATATGGATGATGCACAAATAGGACCAACTGAATACTATGATAGATTAAAACTTAGAAAATACTATCAAGAATTATTCCCATTTGATATATTAGTAGATTGGTTAACTTTTAATTATGATCCTGAAAAAGGTAGGGAATATTTAATATCAAATTAAAAAAGTTTTCACATGTGAAATTCTAATAGATATCTCATGTATAATAGAATCTATAAATGATTATTATTCAAAAAGAGAATTTTCAACTAGATATGTTGTAAAATCTAAACCATTTGTAATTAGAAATAAATCATTTCCAACAGTAGATGAAGAGATAAAGTCAAATGATTTAAAGGAATTTGTATTGGGTACAGTTGATGAACATACATTTACTGCAAAAGTACCTGAGAAATTAGATATTGGTCCTGTATATAGTAGAGAACCTATAAAGATGAACCAGTATCAAGATTATAGACCTGTGGAGAGAGAATTGGTATTTGATATTGATATTGATGATTATAATGACATTAGAGTTTGTTGTGATGGTACAAGTCTCTGTAAGAAATGCTGGCAATTTCTATCGATATCTGCAAAGTTTTTGGAATTATATCTCAAGGAATGTTACAATTTTCAACATATTCTCTATGTGTTCTCTGGTAGAAGAGGTTTACATGTTTGGGTTAGTGACAGAGGTGCATTGACTCTCAGTAAGGATCTTCGTCAGAAGATTATATCCTATGCTAAACCAGGTTTTGAAGCTAATCAAACTCCAATTCTACAGAGAGCATTCGATGAGATTTTCCTGCCAAGTTTTGAGAATTACATTGTAGAGGATCAGGAATTATTCACAATGGAATCTCAGATTAAGAAACTATTGGATCTCCTACCTGGTGAGATTAAACTCAATAAGAAATCTGGAAAGAAATATGAAACTATAAATGTAAGAGTTCTAGTTGAAGACGATCTAAAAGAGAATCCAAATCAAGCACCACTCGATAAATGGAAAAAAATTAAAAATCTACTTTTGGAAAATGATATAAAAGAGTATCTCTATAGAATTGTATTTCATTATACATTTCCAAGATTAGATGAACAGGTATCTATTGGTCTTAACCATCTCTTAAAATCACCATTTTGTATTCATCCATCTACACAAAAACTATGTATACCTCTCGATATTGATCTCATTGATTACTATGACCCTAATGATATTCCAACTCTCCCCAAATTACTCTCTGAACTCGATCAAAAAGGTAGCACTAACCCATCACCAAGCAAAATGGATACAGATCAGAAAAAATCACGTAAATCTAAATCATCAAAACAAGCACCACCAACCAACTTTAATTATTATAAATCATTTTTTAAAAACTATGTAAACAATATAAAATTATCAAAATCAAACCCTAATCCATTAGATTTCTAAATCAAATAAATATTTAAATAATAATAATTCATAAAATGAAAAATTTTTTCGGTCGTTTTTTTTGATTCGAGGTTTTTTTTTTTTATTTCTTTATTTTCCTTTAGGCAAAGGTTGTTTATTTATTTTTTATATTTTTTTTGTAATAAAGACATACCACACCCATTAGATACTACCTAATCCCCCCCCCCCCCATACACAAGCCCCTCACCCAAATTAGAAAAAAAAATGACTACAGCTTTAGACCAACAATTAAAAATCATTAAACAAAAGATTCACTATGTAGATCAGAGTACAAAACGTGATTCACTATTGTTTGATCCTACAGAGGCAGCATCTATCGACATTGATACATACTATGAAATTGGTATGCAAGGTCTGAAAGAACTAATTGGATTAGATAGTCGATTTAAAGGTTTCGAACAGACATTGTTCTCTCCAACTAGTATCTCTGAAAACAGAATACTAAAGACTGAACAAGAGAATCAAAAGATTAATATTGAAATTAATGAATTTCTCAGATTGCAATCCAATTACTTTCTGTTGAATTCAGCCCAAAAGGCATTGGAATGGCTAATTAGAAGATATAGAATTAATGAATTCAATATAGATCAAATTATATCTTCAATCATCCCATTCCACGATTCTAATATATTTGCTAAATTTATTTCCATTTTACAATTAGAGTATGTATTTTAAACTATCAAAATTGATTTTTTGAGAAAAACATACTAAGTTTTTCCCCCTTCCAATTACGAATAGTTTTAATGAAAAATGGAAAATATTAGAAAATATAGTAAAGAGTAAATTATCAGTTCCCAGAGGATATTTTATTACAATATGTAAAAACAATCAATTCTTTTTAGAGTTTTTATGTAATACCATAGTAGAATACGAAAAGTCAGATATGATTTCAAAGACATTGATTTCATTTTTTACAGCATTGATTATTGAAACTTTATCTACCATGAATACAGTACCAACAAAATTCCTAAGAGCTCTATTACCAACTTTAAATTTTTCATTAAAATCAAAACAATTAGATTTACAAGTAAGTATATTTAAATATTAATACTTTTCGAAAGTGAAAAAGTGCACAGTAACATCATATTAAAATTTTCATTTCTTTAAGCTTGGAGCATTTATGATTATTGGTGATATTGCTAGTAAGACTCAATTCAAAGACGAAATTATTGAATTATTTTTTATAAATACTCTAAAAAACTATAGGAACTCTCTACAAGAATCATTTACCTTTTTAATAGTCCTTTTCCAAAAACAAAATTTTAAATTATCCAATTCAACTTTGGAATTGTTAATTTCAATACCGTATGTATAATATTTAATTATTAACTATATTTTAGGATATTAATATATATTTTTTTAATTATAACAATAGAACATTATTTGATTTATTAAATGATTTAAATTCACAAAACAAAAATTTGGATAAATTATTTTCAATTTTGATTGAATATCTGTCGAGTAATTTCATTGAATCATCAGAATGTTTTTTGTTATTGAATCAATTCATTACTGAATTGCCACAGGTTACTGGTAGATTCCAAAAGATTATCATTCAGAATATATTGGAACAACAGTATATAAAGAAACAAGTGCCTCTTGATAAGGAAAATCAAGATGTTGTTTTGGGTCTTTTGAGATCATTGGATCCAATGGTACTTCAAGAGGAATTTGAAAGATACCAACACCGTTACAGTAAAGATGAAATCTCAGAGAAACTAAATCAACTACACAGTCAAGTCTTATTGAAAAAGACAATTAGTAAGATTAAATCCAATGAGATATTTTTACAATTACAGTCAACAATATCATCTGAACGTATAAAAGGTCTGAAACAATTGAAATCACTGTTGGAGAAGAATCCTGATATTACAGATAGTGGTTATTCACTATCATCTTCATTGGCTCAGGTATTGGTTGAAAAAGATTCTGAAATCTCTAGATTTGCATGGAAACTACCTGGTCTCATTCATTTGGTACACATTGATGCATTGACACAATCTGCCAGTCAGTGTATTGAAAGTAATTACCTGTCATTGGATGATAAGAAATTCATAGTCTCTTTATTAGCTTCTGATAAGGAATTCCAAAAATCTAATCAAAGCGCTCTTTTAAAGGTTCTATTCCCACATTTGATTAGCACTGATCTAAATCAAGAGATTCTAAAAAGTCTTGCAAGTCTTTTACCATCACTATTCAAGGGTATTAAAGATAGTAGTTCATTGTCAACCCTGTTCCAAGGAATCAACAAAAACTATACATCATCACCATCAGAGGCTAACAAATTCATTAGTGACTATCTTAAAGAGTACCAATTCACAAAATCATTTCAAAATAACATTTCAAATAATGATTTGGTAGTTTTATTTTTGATTCTCAGTGGTCAACAAGCACTAGATGCTACTATGGTTGCTGTGGTATTTAATTTCATAAATTCATTTTTGGACTCTTATAATGATTCATTTAGTCTGGTGATTAAAGAGATATCATCACCTACTGATTTGTACAAGTACACATCAGATCCATTATCCATCATTATGAATAGCTTCTGTATGATAATTAAACAACTTCCATCCATAGCAGTAACTGAAATTCAAAAGTATCTCTTAACAGTTTTCTCTAAAAAGTCATCAGAACAACAACAATACCAAATTCTCACAGGTATCAGACAACTCATTGAGAATATTTTCAATTCAAAGATTGAATGCATTGATCTAATACTCAGACAACTCATTAGAAAGTATTTCAGTAACCAATTGGTATACTTTAAATTCCTTACACTATTCTGGGTACAACCAAACAACACCACCAATAATAATCTAATTATATCATCATTGTCATTATTGAAATATCTCATTCCATCCAAATCATTCCAAATTCATCTTCAACAACAGAGAAATCAAATCATCCTCCCATTCCTATTATTATTAAACTATCAATGTAAAGATATACGTTCAAGCTCTTTACAGTTATTAGAATTGATTAATGAGACTTCAACAAATAGTAATAATAGTACTACAACTTCAACCAATAATGATTTTAAATTTTATAATAACAGTTCAACTATTCAATCTATTAATTCAAAATTGGTTAGTCAATTTTTAGGATTGATTTTGAAATATAAATTGGAAATTCAATCAGATTCTGAATTCTTTAAGACATTTATAAAGAATATTGTATTGACCCAATCCGAGTTAAAAGTTGATATTGCTAAATATCTAGTTGAAGGTTTACTATTGATGGAGAGTCAAGATCAGAAACTATTGTTACTGAAAGCCATTCAAGATTGTCAAGATTCTTATATAGTAACTACAACATTACCATTGCTACAAGAACTATTCCAAAGTTACAAGAGTAAAACAATTAGCATTGTGGAATGTTCATTATTGGATATTCTCATTAGAAAACTATGTAATCTATCTGTAATGGGTCAGAGTAAATTGAGAAAATCACATAATCTCTTACAAGTCTACATTGATATTCTTTCAACTAAACATGATAGTCTAATGACATGGCCAAGTGGAAGTCAATACAGTATATTGACTGTTTCCATCTCATCAATTACCAAACAACTAGTCATCTCACTGGCACTGAAAGAACAAATTCAGTTGGTTGAATTGTTACTTGCTCATTTGTTATCTGAAAATACTGAAATTCGTGAAGTTGCTAGAAAAGTTTTATTAAGTATTCTAGATGATTCAACAACAATTTTACCAATGATTACTGTAAATGCCAAGAGTACTACACCATTACCTATTCCACAGTACAATTCTATGATGGAGATTTTGATAATCAATAGTGAGAGAATTCAAAATCCAATTATACTCTATACACCAATGATTGGTATTTTAAAGAGATTTAATCAACAATCAGCTTCAGATGCTACAGAATATTGTAAACAATTGATATTCAGAGCTATGGTTAGTTTAACTAAAGTATTGGAAAAGAATAGTAAAGAACTATCTACTCTTGAACAACTGTTGGATATTCAAACTATTGTTCAAAGTATTGGTACTAATCTTCAAACTTGTAACTCTGCAATGATTCTATTGCAGGTTGTAAGTAGTAACTTCCCATTGAAGATTTATAAGTCCATTGATGGTATTATATCATTGATAAAGTTCATTTTGGGTAATAGTCAAAATCATGATAATCAGACTATTATGAATTTGGAGGGTTTCATTTCAAGTCTCTTCCCAGCACTATTAAAGAGTACTACATCCAATGTCACATTGACTACTATATTCAAATTGTTTATTGACAGTTTTAATACAATGTCTAAAGATCATCAAGTAGTTTTATTGGTAAATCTAATGAAATCTATTCAATATCAACAATTGAATTTATTATTGACTCTAATTCTAACTAGAAAGATTCAATTGTTACGTGATATCACTTTGGCATTGAAGAAGGATGATTCTACAATGATGGTTGATTCCAATAAATCAGATGATCCTATGGAAGAAGATAATGAACAACAGTCACCACTAGAGAAACAATTGGATACTTTGAATGCATTCATTAGAGAATTCTCAGAACAGATTCCAGTAATCTCTCTAACCAGCTCATTGACAATGGTTTCAAGATCTTTGAATTTTATCTCTTTGGAAAATGGTACTGTAGAACAAGAACAACAACAACAGAATTCACATTCTGATAAGGAAATGATTCAACTACTATCATATAACTCTGCTAAAGATAATAGATTACTCCAAGCCTCATTGTTGGATTTCATTAATGAACGTTTATCATCCAGTAAATATCTTGAAGAAGTTGCATTCCTAGATCATGATGCTAAATCTCAAATTGAAACACACTACATGAATTCATTTGAAAATCTTTTGGTTCTTTTAAAGAAGACATCAGAATCATTGGAAATTTCTACTGGTAGCTCCTCTAGTAGTAAAGGTAAAGAGAAATATCTCAAGAAATTACAATCATCAATTCACTTGTGTATGGATAAATATAATCAATTATTAAGTGTACCTGGTTTCATTGTAACTGTCAGTAAACTATTAAATCATCAAGATTCATCAGTACGTCGTAGATCATTAGTAATCTTTAATGAAAAGATTAGTATGGTACGTGCACAACATTTAGAAGAGTCACATGTCACACTCTTTATATCACTACTCTCTGACTTCTCTAAAATTATTGATACACCTACAGAAACTGAAACCAACAAACAAACTGCATTGCTCAGTTTTGAAATTTTGGCTAGAAATTTCTCAACACATTCACCACAAGTTTTCCTACAAAAGATTGCATCGATCATCAAAGCTATGGGACATAGTAGTTATCAAGTGGTATCTTCAGCAATCATTTGTATTGCTACACTATGTTCTGAATTACAATCAAAAACCATTCCATACATTCCACAATTCTTCCCAGTCATTCTTAATACTCTAGTTAGTTCACAAAAACTTACAACAACAACAACAACAACAACAACAACAACAGCCAATACTACTACCTCTTCTACTTCCAATGGAAATTCAACATCAAATTCAACACAAACCAATGGTCATGATAGTATTAGTACAACTATTAGTAATGAAACTAGATCACTTTTACAATTATCATGTATTAGTTCATTAGAGATAATGTTGAATAAGATACCAAAATTCTTGTCACCCTATCTACCACAACTACTCAACGCACTTCTTCACCCAAGACTAAATAACACATTGACACCAATGGCCACTAAAATTCATCAACAAGTAAAGAGACTATTAACATTGATTACAAAGAATATTGAATTCCGTCTATTGTTACCATCTATGTTCTCTGCCTATGAATTTGCAGTTGTCTCTGAAAATGATCAATCCATCATCTCACTCTTTGATTTTGTAGGTGATATCAGTAGTAATCTTGCACCTAAAGATATTGCATTACACCACAAGGCAATATTTAAATTCTATCTAGAATGTTTTGAATTTAGAAAGAAATATAGTCAACGTGTAAAGAATTTAGATTCAGTAGAAGAACACATTATCAATTCATTCCTAAATCTAGTGATGAAATTAAATGAAAATCTATTTAAACCATTGTTTATTAAGATTTTAGATTGGGCAATACCATCACATTTAAATAATAATAATAATAATAATAATAAGAATAATAGTAACGGTAAAAATAATAATAGTGATGATTCAGACAATAATGATTCAGATTCAGATTCAGATAATAATAGTAAAAAGAAAAAGAAATTAAAAAATAATAATAACAGTAAAAGTAACGGAAAATCAAATAATAATAATAAGTCACCACAATATAATCAAAACAAAGATAATATTTTATTCTTTTATAAACTTGTAAATGCACTCACTCAAAACCTCAAATCAATATTTTTACCATACTTTGCCTACTTTTTAGATGATTCTATATATCATCTAAAGAATATATTCAGTTTACAACCAAATATAACATCATCCTCCTCTACTGCCAATGGCCACCAACAAAATGGTAAAAAGAGAAAACAAGAAGATGACAAGAAATCACAACAAGAACAGAATAATCAAGAATCACTACTCTGTTTAATCATGTCTGCATTTGAAAAATGTTTTATTAACGACACTGATGGTTTCTTGGATAAACAGAAATTTGAATTAATTCTACCAGCATTGGCAAATCAATTAGAGAATCAAATGGGTAGTAGTGAATCCTACAAGAATAGAGTTATTAATTATTTATCTCCAACTATAACTCAATTAGCAGTCGCCATTAAACAAGATCTCTTGTGGAAACATTTAAATCACACCATACTCATGAAAACTAGATCACAATCCTCTGCAGTTCGTTACAGTGCTCTATTGGTTATTCATTCACTACACAAGAAAATGGGTGAACAATTACTCATTCTCTTACCTGAAACTATTCCTTTCATTAGTGAACTATTGGAAGATTCCTCACCTGATGTCGAATCACTTTGTCAACAAGTCGTTAAAACTATTGAATCTCATTTGGGAGGTGATGAAAGTATTTCCTCATATTTATAAAACTCCTAATTTTAAATTTAAAAATAAATATTCACTAATTATACATTTGAAAAAAATTAACACCTTGCAATTTCACATTCCAAATTTCAACAAAGAACCAAAATTTTTCATCAATCAATTAAAAAAATTAATCAATTCCTCATTTTTTTAATCTTTTTTTTTTCCTGAACTAAAATGTCTTATATTATTCAATCACCTAGGGTTTTAGAATCCTATCCATTTTTTAATTATTTTAGAGGTTTAGAAAATAGTAATTCTACAATTAGATCTGGTCTCTGGAACTGCCGTGTACCAAACGATCATTTGAAAGTAAATTCATTTAAACTATTAGATGTCAATATTGAAGCAGAGGTTACCGATAGTTGTTCAACATCGATAATAACCTATAAATATCAGAATAATCTAAGTAATCCAGTTGAATGTCAGTTTTTAATTCCATTGGCACCACAAGCATGTATTAGTGGGTTAGTTATCGAATATAATGACATCATTCTAAAAGGTAAAATTAAAGAAAAAGAAAAGGCACAAAACCTCTACCAAGATGGTATAGCAAGTGGAAACCAAGCATTTCTAGCTGAGAAGTTAGCCAATGGTGTATTTCAAGTGTCTTTGGGAAATATTCCACCTTGTAAATTTGTGGGTGTAAGAGTTACTATTCAAAGTGAGATTAGTACCTATCAAGGTCTTATGCAGTATCTATTGCACTCTTTTCAATTTCCCTCTTCTGATGTTATGAACCAATACCGATTTACATTGGAATTAAAGATATTGTCATCATTAGCAATGGAAAGTGTTCATTTATTCACATCAGCTAAACAATATGCACACTATCATATAACTTGTGATGTTTGTTTACAATCGCCCATTTTAGGTGACAGATATAAATGTACAATGTGTCCAGATTTCGATATGTGTTCTAGTTGTTTTGGTAATAAAACTAAAATTCATGATCCTAATCATCAATTTAATTGTATTTCTATACCACAAATATTCAGTGATTACCAACCAATTTTACAAAATAATAGAGTTTTGTATCTTTTAGATGGTGAGAAATCACTGGTTAACTTCAGTACTGATAGAACTGTCGCCACTATTAAATACGAAAACTCATTTGGTTTCCCAGAGAACCATCTAATTATTCAAATAAAGAATATGGAAGAAGAAAAACCAAGAGCTCTAGTTGAATTGGAACCTGTTGATAATAGCTATGCAGTAGCTCTAAATTTTTATCCAAAGTTTACAGAATTGGGTGACCAAGCACAAATGGATCAAAAATCTGAATTTTTATTCCTTCTAGATTGTAGTGGTAGTATGTCTGGTGCACCTATTGAAAAATCTGCTAAAGCAATGGAAATTATTTTAAGATCACTAAATGAAAACCACAAATTCAATATCATAACATTTGGTAGCACACATCATTTACTATTTAAAGAAGGTTCAGTATTGTATTCTGATTTATCACTTTCCATTGCATCTGATTTTATATCTAATTTGAAAGCAAATCTTGGTGGAACTAACCTACACTCACCACTAAGTGATATTCTAGATAGTAAATATGATCCAGAGTATCCAAGACAACTATTTATATTGACTGATGGTGAAATTGATAATAGAGATACTACAGTGTCAATGGTACAACAACATGTTAATTCTACTAGAATATTTACATTGGGTATTGGACAAGTAGATGTAGAGTTGATAAAGAATCTGTCATTGGTAACTAAAGGTTTCTATCAAATTAACCATGTTTTGAATGATTTGGAGAATAATGTTTTGAATTTACTTTCAATTGCACTACAACCTGCACTATCTAATATTAAATTGAATTGGAATGGTTTATCAGTATTGGAACCACCACAAAGTATCAGACCAATTTTCAATAATGAAAGAATGACTAGTTATGCAATTCTAAAACAATTACCACCAACAGGATCAGTATCAAGAGTTTATCTTACCGGTACCAATCCACAAGGCAATGAAGTAACATATCCTTTAGATATTGATTTTAAAAATTGTGAAATCAAGAGAAATAATATTCACATTTTATGTGCTTTCAATATAATCAGGCAATTGGAAACTATGGATAAAAATGAATCCAATAAGCCTGAAATTATTAGATTATCAAAAAAATATGGTATCATTTCAAAATACACTAGCTTTATTGTTGTAAATGAATCAAATAATGAAGTAACTGAGAACACAATGCTAAAAGTAAATATTAATAATTCAACTGTTCAACCAACACCTTCTTCTTTTACCTTTGGAGGAACAGCTCAGCCATCATATTTCCCATCAAGTCCAGGTTACAGCCCAACAAGTCCAAGTTACAGCCCAACAAGTCCAAGTTACAGCCCAACAAGTCCAAGTTACAGCCCAACAAGTCCAAGCTACATAGCATCCAACAATATGAGTAATAGTTTTGGTTCTGCTTCTAACCAACAACTCTTTTCTAGCTTTTTTGGTGGAGGTAGTTATCAAAAACCAAACCAACAACCTCAACCCCAACCTCAACAATATTCTAGTTGTTCAATGTTTGGACAAACTCAACCTAAACCTCAACCTCAACAATATTCTAGTTCATTATTTGGACAAACTCAACCACAACAACAACAACAACAATATACCAGTGGTGCACTTTTTCAACAACCTCAACAACAACCTCAACAATATTCTAGTTCACTTTTTAATCATGCATCCATTACAAAAGATCCTTTATTGGAAATTTTAAGAAAACAAAAAGCCAATGGGAGTTGGAGTCTTCAACCAACACTATACATAGTTGAAACTGCTCAACCAGATTATTTACCAATAGATTTATCTGATGTATGGATTACATTATCTATACTTTATTACCTTGCAAGAGAATATAAATCAAATTTTCAACAAACTTCAATCCTCACGCAGAAAGCAATGAAATGGGTTTCAAACCAATTAAAAATCAATAATCTTGAAAATATTCAAAGCAATCTTTTAATTTTAGCTCAATCATCCAAAGTAACATTAGTTTAACCTTCTTTAAATTGTACTCAACATAAAAATATCTATCAATAAAATAAATGGTATAAATAATATTAATCTATTATATTTTAAAATTTAAATATTTTTTATATCTACAAGATATTTATCAATAATAACATTTTTAAGTTTACATTGCAGAATAAGAGTGTCTTGATTTAATATTCTACCATTTTTACAATCTAAAGGTCTCTTTAGAAATGATTGTAAATGTACTCTATTAAAGGAAAGTGCATAATTAAATTTTAAATCGGTATTATTTAGAATATATTTAAATATTCGAGTATCTTTACATGTAATACTTTGTGATGCTGAATATTTTGTAAATTGAAAACCCATCTCTAAATATAACATAAATACAGGAAATTTTAAATTTTCATGAAACAATTTATCCATTGTTTTATCACCAGTTGGAAATAACCCAGTTTCATTTAAATAGACCACGGTATCATACATTTCAGGTGATTTACCAATGTTTTCATATATAGCTTTATTAAAAACTGACCAATTCATATACTGGGAGTATTTACAAGTACGTAGGTATTTTAATTTTGGAATGCTAGATGCAACTGCTATACATGGGATTGCATTCGATAGAGAATTTTCCTCTAATAAATAATTGTATTGGTGTAACCATCCCAATACCATTTCAATTTGATCAGTATTATAATTCTTAATGACATATTTTAATACCTCATTATAATTGATATTAAAATGTAAGCTAATTAGTTTTTTTAAAAACAATAATTGAGTACTAATATCAATAGAATCTTTCGGTGTAAATTGTAGTGTTAAGGCTTTGATATTGTTAGCTAAATAAAATCTTTCTACATAGAAATATTTTAAGGCAAAATCTAGATACTCTGCCATTGGATAATGTGAGAGAAATGAATATATTAAATGTATAATATTACCAATATCGTTAGTTAATAAATCTTGGTCTATATTTTCATTTCTCTTCGCATTTCCTAACCTGACCACACATTGGAAATAAATGTAACTCGAGTTAAACTTGGTGTATTGAATATTATTATGTTGTTGTAGTTCTAGACAATTAATTATCAACTTAATCAATCCATTTTCATCCAAATTATTTAAAATTTCATTAATCTTATGACAATACTCCTCTCTAGTTTTACATTTATCTAGAATAAATTTACTTTCCCAAAAACTCCCTACATAACTTGTCAGTTTTGTAAATTTACTTTGTTGTTGTTGTTGTTGTTGTTGTTGTTGTTGTTGTTGTTGTTGTTGTTGTTGTTGTTGTTCAAAACTATTTAGATTGGTAAAGAATAATAGTTTTTTAGTGTAATCACAGAGCACATGGCCATCTAGATTCATAATATTATCGGGTAAATATTGTAAGAATAGATTATCTTTAAATGCTAGAGTGTGATTTAAAAAGAGGTTTTCTATATTGGTATAAGATAGTTTAGACAATGATTCTGTATATTCTTGTCCCCTGGGTCTATCATCAGTTCTCTGAAATTTTAAGTTTTTCAAGACAAAATCAACCAATGTATCACTATTGAGTGGAGCCATGATAGCCTCAGTTAATATAGTATTTTCATTATAACTACAATTATGTGAGTGTAGCCACAAGGTGGAATTTAAACATCCATTTCTGACAGAACAATTTAGAGCGTTATCAAATTTTAAGATGTTCAAATTTGTAAGCTTATCCAATGCTATTTCGTTATCAGATGTAATTGCTATTGACAATATAGATTCACTAGTTGGAAATGTTACGGGTTTTTCCAAATATTGTTGTACAATGAACTCAATTACTTTTACATGTTCATCTTGTTTAATATCACTAAAATTTCTGAATATAGATAATAACTGAGATCTACTATAATGAAATTCTGTATTTTTGATTACAATTTTATCTACAAATAGTTTCCAATGTTCATTTTCTACAATGAAGCTAATATCTGCTTCATAGTATTTCAATGAATAATATATATCATTTATATTTTCAATCTCTTTAAATATCTTAAAGTAAAGATATTTATTTCCGAATACCTTCGAAAATAATTGATCCATTGGAAATAAGCACCCAAATGAAAGTTCAAAAAAATCCGAATTTTTTTTTTTAAATTTTTTTTTTCTTCATTTTTCAAATTTATTATAATATCACACAAACAGCAATCAAAATGTCAAGTCACTACAGAGCCCAACTTTTAAAGAATATGATTGATAACCTCAAAACTCTCTATGCTATTGATATTCCAGTAGTTCATAACTTAAAAGAGAGAAACCTAGTTTCAAGAGTTATTGGTATGTGCATTCATAATAAATTACCTCTGTAATAATATAATACCCCTGGTTGTAAAATAACCACAAATTAAAATAACAGATATAAACTATTAAATAATAATTATCAGCATTGAAACATATTTTAGTATTTTAAAACCTGGGGATTATTACTAGATTTATAGATAGATTAGTTCAAAAACAAAAAGGACTAATATTTAGTTAAATAATGATAATATTATAGATTTCTATAACCCAATTACAGGTGATCCAACTGCTAAATTCATTAACATTTCATCAACTTTTGTTGGTTTTTATACTTTAAAGAACTTCATTTTTGCTCACCACGATCACCAAGATGTTCAATACCCATACATGAAATCAAAGAGAAGAACTTTAGCTTTTATGTTTGAAAATAAACATTAAATATATATATAACACTACTCATTCAGAAGTAGACAGTAAAAATATAGTGATATTATTATAAACAACAGCTACCATATTATATAAAACACAACATAATGTTACACATTTATTTAAAGAATATATAAATCTTGATTAAACTTTAGTTATCAATTTTTTGTTTAAAACAACATTACTATAGTAATTCTGCCATTGACCTTAATGTGACATGGATTTTTGATCAAAAGTTGATTAAAAAATTTTTTTTTTTTTTTTTTTTTTTTTTATATTGAGTCAAATGATCAAACAAAATAGAAACTCAAGATCAAATAATGATAGTGGTGAAATTTGGTTAGAAAGATTAAAATTATTTGATTTCTATCCAAAATTGGATGAAGATGTACCACAACAAAAAACTACATTTGGAGGAGTAGCAACACTTTTGTGTCTACTTTTTAGCTTCTATCTGTTGGCATCAGAATTTTATTACTATGCCTATCCACTAAGAGAACATTCATTAAAAGTTGATGTTACTAGAGGTAATAAATTAACAATTAATATAGATATAATATTCCCCTCACTGGTTTGTACAGATATTGTTATTGATGCAGTTGATGGTATTGATGGTCGTCCTATAAAAGATGCATCCTATCAAGTTATTAAACAACGTTTGAATAAAGATGGTACACCTATAGCAGAGGGTTTAGCAATGCCAGGTAGTAAAGGTATATTCAGTAAATTTCAATGTCAACCATGTGAATTACCATCAGGTGTCGTACCACGTCTTCGTCTAAATGGTCAATTTCATCAAAAATGTTGTACAAGTTGTGATGAATTGAGACAATATTACAGAGGAAATAGAATTTCACAACATATAGCTGATTCACAACCACAATGTCTAATTGAAAAACCAGTTGCTGATGATGAAGGTTGTAGAATCTATGGTGAGTTAAATGTTCAAAAAATGAAAGGAGATTTTCACATTTTGGCAGGTACAGCAGTTGACCAAAAACATGACGGTCATACACACCACATTCATCACATTACCATGGAAAATATCAATAGATTAGCACATTTTAATATAACACATCACATTCATAAATTCTCATTTGGTAATGATGTTCATGGTCTTGTTAATCCATTAGAAGGTAATCACATTCGTGTCAATGGTCTAGGACAACAGATTTATTATATTCAAGTGGTACCTACACTCTATCAGAGTAATGGTTACCAATTAGAAACCAATCAGTACTCTTACAATTATGAATTTCGTCCAGTAAATAGTTTCCAAATTGCAAGAATACCTGGTATCTATTTTAAATATGACATGTCACCTCTAATGATTGAAGTAAATCAATCTTCAAAACCATTTGTAGAATTAGTAACCTCAATTTGTGCTATTGGTGGTGGAATGTATGTAGCTTTTGGTTTAGTTTATAATATAGTTTTTAAACTTTTAATTAAATTAAAATTACTTCAAAAACAATAAATAAATAAATATCACCACTCTTAAAACACAAATAATAATATTTGAAATTTCAAATCTTTTACAATCGACTTTGATATCAAATTTTTTTTTTTTTTTCAATTTATAAAATTCTGTTCCCAGTGACCACTTTCAACACAACAACAACAATGTTAAAGAATTTAGTTTTATCAAAATCAATAAAGTTAACTTTAAATGTAAGCTTTATTATTGTTCATTAAAGTACTACTTTTACCAAAAAAATCTTTTAATATTAATATATTGAAAATATTGTTGATGGAAAACATCAATCAAAATCAAAATCAAAATCACAATATCATGAAAAATTTATATAGGTTAGATATTTTCATAGTTCAACAAAATTGAAATCAGGTGGAGCAAGTCCAATTTCATATCCTTCATTGGAAATTGAAAATGCAGGTGAATTACAAAAAATGAATTTATTTCAATCGATAAATAATGCAATGGATATTGCTTTAAAATCAGATCCAAAAGCATGTGTATTTGGAGAGGATGTTGGTTTTGGTGGTGTATTTCGTGCTACTGTTGATTTAAGAGATAAATATGGCGCACATAGAGTTTTTAATACACCACTTTGTGAACAAGGTATTGCAGGTTTTGCTATTGGTATGGCTGCACAAGGTGCAACTCCAATTGCTGAAATTCAATTTGCTGATTGTATGTATAATTACATTTATCCAAATAGTTATGTTAATATACTAAAACAAATGATTGAATGAATGAATATATAGATATATTTCCAGCATTTGATCAAATTGTAAATGAAGCAGCAAAATATAGATATAGATCAGGAGGACAATTTAATTGTGGATCATTAACATTTAGAACACCATATGGTGCAGTTGGACATGGTGGACATTATCATTCACAATCACCAGAGTCCTATTTTGGACATACACCAGGATTAAAAGTGGTAGTACCAAGTACACCAATTGAAGCTAAAGGATTACTGCTGGCATCGATAAGAGATCAGAATCCAGTCATATTTTTTGAACCAAAACTAATGTACAGATCAGCAGTTGAGGAAGTACCTATTGGTGATTACGAAATACCTCTAGGTAAAGCACGTGTTGTCAAGGAGGGTTCTGATATTACAATTGTAGGTTGGGGTAGTCAAATGAGAGTACTATTACAAGCTGTTCATATGGCTGAAGAGAAATTAGGTATCAGTTGCGAACTGATTGATTTACGTACAATTCAACCTTGGGATGTTGAGACTGTTTGCAACAGTGTAAAGAAAACTGGTAGACTATTAATAAGCCATGAGGCTCCAAAAACTGGTGGTTGGGCTGCTGAAATTTCAAGTACTGTACAAGAAAGATGTTTCCTCTCTCTAGAGGCTCCAATTCAAAGAGTTTGTGGTTATGATACTCCATTCCCTCTAATTTTTGAGAAATTCTATGTACCTGATCATCTTAAAAACTTTGAAGCCATTAAAAAGACTATTCAATATTAATAAAATTTAATTAATAATTATAAATATATTAAGTGATCTCTTTTTTTTTTGAATTTTCATCACATGCATTTTTAACAATTTTCATGGAAGACTTAAATGATTATAATAATTTTATAAATAGTCATAAAAGAAAATTTGATGAATTAAATAATAATAATAATAATAGTAATAATATATCAACTACAGAAACTACTGTAGTTGAAAGTTCAAATAATGAAAATGTGCAAACATCATCAGCAATATCAACCACATCAACCATTTCACCAACAACAACAATAACAACAACTAATGCATCAACATCACCACCATTAACAACACCACCTAAAAAAGTTAAAGAAGATATATTAAGCTTACCATATAATATAACAACATTAAATTGGGATATAAATCATATGGAAAACAAAGAGAAATGTTATTGTTATTGTGGTAAAGATAAAGAAAATATAATGTTAAATTGTGATATTTGTAAACAAAGATTTCATCTAAGATGTATTAGATTATTGGATGGATCCGAACAATTGTATGGTGATTGGGTTTATAGATTCTCATGTTCAGTTTGTACACGTGGTAATGAATCTTTTGAGAGATTTTCAAAGAATTATGTTGATATTCTAGAGATTACTCTATTTAATCTTCAATTTAGAAAAGAGGAAAAGCAATTACTATTCGATACAGAGATTCAAGATGAAAAATCACAACTTGGTTGGGGTAGTAGTTATTTTAGTTTAGAAGATGAAATTCTACCGTTTATCGACCACAATTGGAATCTATTGTGTTCTGATAAGAAAAAGAAACCTCATTGGCAGAAACCATTACAGCAGGCATTACAAAGTGGTAGAATATTTAAATCTGGTCAAATTAATGCTAATAAACCTGGTTGCTATGCATTGGGTACTGATATACTATTGTTAAAAGATAACAGTGTATTTAAAGATAAGGTATTAGCTCACCTACCAAAAAAGAATAAAAAGAAAAAGAAATCTCAACAGGATATACAACAAGAGGAACGTGATAAATATCTTACCATTATATTGTTGACTCCAAATAAGGAACCAACATTTATACCAGGTATTGAATACGATATATTATGTTTAGCCAGACAAAACTCTGCACCACAAGTTCGTATTCTAGATGATCTAATGACAGTTAGAAATGATAAAGGTTATAGAACAGTAAGATCATCATTTCCAGTGGTAACTGGTGAAT
This sequence comes from Tieghemostelium lacteum, assembly GCA_001606155.1. Taxonomy (NCBI): domain Eukaryota; phylum Evosea; class Eumycetozoa; order Dictyosteliales; family Raperosteliaceae; genus Tieghemostelium; species Tieghemostelium lacteum. Next base: position 99,707 of record LODT01000032.1, read on the forward strand.
GGTATTTTGAAATTGAATTACTAGATGATGTTGGTAATGTTAGATTAGGATGGTCAACATTTAGATCAGATGTGCAAGCCAATGTTGGATATGATCAATTTGGTTACTCCTATAGAAATAGTCAAGGTGATATATTTCATAAAGCACAATCACAGAGTTATTTTGAACCGTATGCCAGTAGAGATGTCATTGGATTTTATATAAAGTTACCAGTTATTAATAATGTAACTACACAAGAAGAAATTAATTTTCCATTCATTAATCAAATATCCATTATTGATATGTTTCTAAATGAACAACAACAAGATATAAATAATTATCCAACTCTTGGTGATCAATCTGAGATTAGGTTCTTTAAAAATGGTCAATCTCCTGGTGTAGCTTTTAAAAATCTCAGTAAGGGTATGTATTATCCTTCAGCATCTCTTTACCTAGGTGCTGGTGTAAAATTTAATTTTGGTCCAAATTTTAAATATCCTCCTCAAAATTTAACTTTTAAACCTTATTGTGATTTATTAAAAAAATCTATCAAATAAATATGTTTCGAAAACTGGGATAAAAAAAATAATTAATTATTTATATTTAATGAAATTTCATTAAACTATTCGTTGACCCACTTTCGCAATGTTCGAACACTTAAAAAAAATTTTAATTTTATTCTTTTCTTTTGGTTATCTAGATAAAATGAAAATTATTTTAGCAGTAATATTATTAATTTGTATTAATAATACATTTGCTTTTAGATTAAACCAACATTCATCATTAAATAAAGGTTTAAAATATAGAGGTGTTGATATTAAAGAAGAATTAGAATCATTAAAATTTGATCGACTATTTACCGATTCATCATCATCATCTACACCACAATCACAATGGTTTACACAACAATTAGATCATTTTGATCCACTTAATGATAATACATTTCAACAACAATTTTTAGTTAATGGTATATATATATATATATGAAATCACATATTGATTGAATATAATAGTTGATGATACTTATACTTTAGGGTCTAAATATAGATACTTATTGGGATCAAAATGGACCAATATTTATTTTACTTGGAGGAGAAGGTCCAATTGCACCATCTTATGTTCAAGGACATTTTATTTTAAATACCTATGCAGAGAAATTCAATGCCTTAATTGTAGCAGTTGAACACAGAGGTTATGGTCAGTCTGTAGTTGGTGATTTAGATATAAACTCTGGTTTAAAATATATTACTGTTGAACAAGCTCTAGCTGATTATGCAACTTTTAGACAATATATTGTTGAAAAGTATTCTGCATACAATAATAAATGGGTTAGTTTTGGTGGTTCATATAGTGGTTCACTTTCTGCTTGGTTCCGTTTGAAATATCCACAATTAATTGATGCTGCTATTGCAACTTCTGCTCCAGTTCAAGCTCAAGTAAGTATAATATGTCTATATTTTATTTTATCAAATTATTAATATTTATTAACTATAAATTTATAGTTAGATTTTAGTGAATATTTTGAAGTAGTTTCAAGATCATTAGGTCCAGAATGTTCAGCAATGTTTAAAAATATTACAAATACAGTAACAGAAATGATTCAACAAGGTCAAAATCAACAAGTTGAAGAATTATTCCAAGCATGTGATCCAATTGAATCAGAATTAGATTTTGCTACCTTTATGGAATCATTATCCGGTGGTCCATCTGAAATTGTTCAATACAATAATGATAATAAGGCTACATTTACTAATATCACTACAATGTGTACTCAAATTGGACAATCTTCTAATCCATTAGAGGCATTTGCTGAATGGAATCAACAATTTAATATCTATTCTGGTAGTAATTGTACAACATCTTCTTATCAATCCTTTATCCAGTCAATGCAAGAAACTGATCCATTAGGTGATAATGCTGCTGCTATTGCTTGGACTTGGCAAACTTGTATTGAATTTGGTTACTATCAAGATGGTGAATCTCCAAATCAGCCATTTAGCTCTGCTATCACTTTAGATTATTTTGTTCAACAATGTACTGATATTTTTGGTCCTTCTAATTTTACCTATCAACCAGCTATCAATTGGATTAATACTGAATATGGTGCTAGAAATTTACAAACTAGTAACATTGTAATGGCAAATGGTTTTGTTGATCCTTGGTCATCTCTTGGTATTATTAATAGTACTGATCCATCAATTCAAACTATTTTAATTCCAACTGGTGCTCATTGTTCTGATTTATATGCACCATTACCAACTGATTCAGCAGCACTACAACAAGCAAGATCTATGGCTGTAAACTTAATTTCTCAAATTGTTTCTCAATAAATAATTTAAAAAACAAATGAAATATCTTATCTATCTATCTATCTTCAAAAGATTTTGAATATAAATTTCTGTGGGATCGGTCCTTTCGTTTTACAGTTTTTTTAGTAAGATGAGAAATTGTTTTTTTTTTAAATATTTAGATATTTTTCGTAAGTCATCTTGAGAACCAATGAATAGACATATTGTATCTCTATTTATCTTAATATCATTTTTTAATAGTTTTGTACTGTCAGTATGTATTTTTTTTTTTTAACTATCAATTCAATAATATTTATATTTAACTCAATTATTTAGGATGTATTGGATTGTCCACAAATTCAATCTCTAATTGGACAATACTTTAAAGGAAAAGTTGCAACTAATATGATGTGTATTAGTTATTTTGAATCATCATGGAATACTGGTAAATATTAATATTTATTTATACTGCTTTATTAGGATGTTCATTAATTCTTTGACACTTATTTAACTCATTAGATGCTGGTAGTTCCTCAACTGCAATTGGTCTATTTCAAATTCAACCAGAACATTGTGGTGAAATTTGTGCCTCATGTACTAATCCAAATCAATTATTTGATCCTAATGCTAATACACAATGCGCATCAGATTTATTTGTTGCAACTGGATACAAATCTTGGTCTGTAATTTCAAAATGTGAAGGTTGGAGACAATGTGTTTCCAATAGTACTTCAAGTAGTTCCTCTGGTGACTCTGGTACAATTACAAGTGGTGGTTCTGCATCTGGTCAAAGTGGTTCTTATTCGGGTGGTGTTTCATCAAGTGATACCTCAGGTGGACAATCTAGTGGTAATAATAGTGGTGTATATTCTGGTGGTCTAGATAACTCAAATGATGACTCTACAAGTGGTGGTGGTTATTCAACTGATAGTTCTGGTGCAACAAGTGCCATTTACAGTGGTCATCAAACTGGTAAAACCTCAAATCAAGATACTGGTTTTACTGGATATAGAACTGCTGCCGCACATGCCTCTTCTAGTGGTTTCAGTGATGGTGGTCTCTTTAAAAAATTAAAAAAACAACGTTCCAATAGAATTTCTATGCAAAAATAGTAACACAATTAAAAATATAATCGACATATTCAAAAAAGTGCTGCAAGAAAAATTCATCATCCAATTCTTTAGTTTTAATTTTTTCTGAAGACTGTAAATAATAATCAATAAAATTTTTTTCCTCTCGACTCCTGTTTAAAAAGATTTTTTAATGATTAACAAGTTGATAATTATTACCTTTATACTCTTTGTATTTTTAGCCAATATATATAAATCGGAATTTCTATCATGTCCGGAAATGAAAACATTGACACAAAGTTATTTTACAGAAGAGATTGCCAATATTATGATATGTATTAGTTTTTATGAGGCATCTTGGAATTCAGGTACATATATGTGATTTTCACTTTATAGAGGGGAGGTTTGATGTTTTAACAAACATTTAATTTTAATAGAAGCTGGTAATCCAACAAGTGGAATTGGTTTATTCAGAATTTTACCTGAAAATTGGTATGTGTGTGTGAATAAATGACAAAAACCCTTCATTTTTCACTAATTTAATGATATTGTCATAAAAATAGTGGTTCAATATGTGATTGTACAGGTATAAAACAATTATATGATCCAGAAGTTAATACAAAATGTGCTGTAAAAGTATTTTTAGCAAATGGTTTTGCATATTTTCCTGTTTATTATGAAGGTCTTTGTGATGATTGGGATACGTATGTGTTATGACATTAATTGAGTTACATTTATTATAGTTATTTGAAACACCAATCACTAAGTCATTTTTATTCTCTAGATGTGTAATAAATGGAAATATTAGTAGTTCACAATCAACAGAATCAAGTGATGAAAATACATCGTCATCATCATTTACAGGAAGTAATAATGATGGTTATACAAGTTCTTCATATTCTTCATCACATCAAACAGATTCATCTTATTCAACTTCATATAGTGAAACATCATCACCATTTTCAACTAGTTCTTATAGTGATACAACATCTATTCCTTCTGGAAGTAGTAGTAGTAGTAGTAGTAGTAGTAGTAGTAGTAGTAGCAGTAGTAATGGTAACCCTAATAGTTCATCATTCTCTACTTGGTCAGGGTCCCATAGTAGTAGTGGTGGTACATATGGACCAACATCAAGTGGTTCTTCATTTTCAGGATCACAAAGTGCTAGACCATATACATCTGGTTCCACTTCAAGTGCTTCCTCTTCTTCTCCTTTTGACCCTCATACTGGCAGTCAATCTTCAAACTCTGCTTCTGGTTCTCACTACTATGATAACGAGTGGACTACTGGTAGTACTTCTACAAATAATGCTTGGAAATAGTTGCAATTTGTATTAGAAATAATTTTTTTTATTTTGCAATGATTATGATTGTACAATATATTTATATACCGGCAACTACAATTTAAATTAAATTTTATTTGTACAAAATGTAAACAATCTACTTCAATTATATTAACCATATGTCTCCCATTAATAAATTTTTTTAAATTTTAAAATTTACAATTTATAGGTATCTTTTTAAAAACATTTTTTGTGAACAGATGGTGCATCCACCCACATTCATTATATTCATCTCTTGAAACCCATATTTGACCAAATGTACTAAGAGATAAAATCGAACCAATCCAAACTGAATATTTTCTTTCAGGTGGTGCAATAACTTTAATATTCTTTGGTTCCATTGGTATCTACTTGATAGTACTCTTTCTTGAATATTCTTTATGAAACCCAGTCTTTTACAGGTAAAGAATATGTGTTCTGACGTTTCTGTTTCTGTCCTTGCAGAATGGACACACACTACAATGGACTTTTGGTAAAGCTTTAAGTATATATCTCCACATCAGGTCTCTACCAAAAAAAAAAAAAATTTTTTTGTTGGGAGTATTATAAAATATTATAAAAATTTTTTTTTTTATAAAAAGCTTTTATGGCTCAGTCGGCAGAGCGAGCGGCTGTTAACCGCTAGGTCAGTGGTTCGATCCCACTTAAAAGCGATCACTTTTTGTTCAACGACCTCTGAATTTTTGGTGTTTTGCTCCTGGAATGCCCAGTTATGTATTTATATGGTAAAAATACAAAATACAAAAATTTGGTTTATTCTGTCGTAAAAATCAAAAATATCCAAAAAATCTTTTTTGTAACCTTTGGAGTGAATCTATTTTTTTTTAAATAAGCCACCAAACTAAATTTCTTTGCTCCACTGTGGCTCTCAAACACAAATATAATTAATTTGAAATCACCTATATATTTTTTATTTAATATTTTTAATATAAATTTTTTTGTATCATATTATATTTTCTTAATGAATAGTAGTTATAATGAGAGTTTGGTAAATTCACAGCAAGTGAATGATAGGATTACTGATGGAGATACAGCACAAGAGACGAATGAATTTGAAGAAATTGAAGCTGGGTTACTTTTGTCCAGTCTCTCACAAATAGCTGATATTAGAGAATCTATAGTGGTGAATGAGCTGATAAACAGAGAGGAGATTATTGACACAGAAGTTATAAGACAGACTGAGAGTAGTATTAGTAGCAATAATAATAATAATAATAATAATAATAATAGTAATAGTAATGATGAATTTGTTAGCACCCAGGCAATGTTGTATGAAGATATTATAGAATCTTACCCTGATTTGTTAAGCAAAAAGAACGAGTCACTAATGAAAAAGATATTTGGATCCAGACAAGCACAGGAAGCACTTACAGAAGGGGACCATTTAAAAGCTTATCAAGCTGAATTGGACAGTTTAATTGGTTCGAAGGAAGGAGAATACTTTTGTAAAGTGGATGGCTGCCAAATAACAAGCAAGAAAATGTATAATGCTCGTAGACATGTGTGGAGGAATCACTACACTCTAGTACAAGAAAAGAGAGAACAGATACCTTTAATGCCAGGAGCTCCCAAAATCATAGTTCCTGAGGATCACGTTAAATGCGAACATATTGGATGCAAAGTAGTGGTTGTAAAAAGCAACTATTCCAACCATAGTGTAACTGAACATCATGGTGGTGTTCCTGATTTCGATTGCTCTAGTTGTCCAAAGTGCAATAAAATAAAATATAAAATATATAGACTTATTAATCTTAAGAGATTCAACCAAACATCCAATACAAGTAAGTATAATTACCAACCAGAATTACAGATGTAATATAATAGGCATAGTTTTAGCTAATGACATAAACTCTTAGATCCATCTCTAGAAACAATTGCACTTTCAAAATAACTAATAGAATACCAGATCACAAGTGGGAAAAGAGTTTAGTGCATATGGGTTTAAGCACAGTGAAGTACAGTTTAATTGCTATAAAAACCTATAATAATAATTTGATTAGTCAGGGGTTAAGTTTAATAGGATTTGAGAAAGGTACATACCTGCCAACTGAACAGACTATTATTAAATTCTTTCAGGAAGAGTATCCAAATCATCTTCAACCAAGGCAAGGACCTAGATTTGACCACTACAGATCACTTGGTCTGGAAAACAACGAAGATATCATTGTGATGATTGCACATGCAGATGGTGCTACAATGACAAAGAATAGGACCAATGAGCAAGTAATTGCAACATTTCAATTTGCTGATAATAATAAAACATTGGCAGCTGTTAAATCACCGAAAGACTCTTATATCTTCATGATATACCTTGGTAGAGAGACTACTGAAGAATTGGCAAGTGGAATGTCAGAGTTTACCCGTAAACATCTATTAAAATCGACAAACATTCTAACAACGACCAGTGGTAATAGAATAGGATATAAGTTAGTTACTATTGATGAAAAGGAATACAAAGTGTTCACATTGTTTAGCTTTGATCTCGCGTTGCTGGTTGTTATCTTGGGACTGTGTGCAGTATATCAATCACAATCTGAATACCGTTGTGCACATTGCAAATGTTACAGTTTATCAATCAATAACTTTAGTAACCAATGCTTCTTTAAATGGAGAACCCACAAAGATAACCTTATTCACCATAAATATGGAGGATCAACACCCAAAATGAAAATTGGTATGAAATCACATCCAGTTTTACCAATCGATCCAATTAATATAGTTATTGATGATTTACATATGACCATGGGTGTAGTAAAATTCTTTTTAAAACCTCTTTTGGAAGGTGTTGATTCAAACCTTGAACTCACAAAAGATCTAGAGTCATTCTTTAAGAAAAAAGCTAAATTAAATTTGTCAGGTTTTTTTAGTGCTATAAATGTAAGAACCGGAACAGTATACACATTGAAAGAAAAATTTACAAAAGCAGCAGTAAATTATGGAGAATATATCAGAACAATTGTCAGCAATGTACAGTTGATGGAGGTTTTTCGCAAACATAATCACTTTGATGAAATAAAATTTGAAAATGTAAGTATATATTCAAATATAGCTTCTATAGTATTATTATGATGATCATTTACTTACTTGCTTCTGTTGATGTTAATATAGATATCTAAATTATTAAAACAAGTTCATTTTCTACTTGCTCTTTGTAAATGGGATCACAAACCAAATACAATATTTGATTATCAATGGTTGTATCTCACCAAGATAGTGGGTGATCAATTACGACTTTCATTTTGTAACTTTAAAGAGTTGTACTGGTTGGATCACTATATAGAAATATTACCAAACCATTTTTGTAAAAAAATAGTTAAAAAGAAGCGTCAGCAGCAAGCTAGTGAGAATTCCAACTCGGAGAAGAGACTAGCAACTAGTGTTCAGTCTACTTTACCAGTTGTAACATCATCCAATGTACCATCTCGATCAACTATACCAATTATACTCCGTTCCAATACATCTGCTACACCTCTATCATTATCATCTAGATCAATTACACCCATTGATCTCTCTTCCAATACATCATCTCCATTTCCATCATTACCACCAACTACTACACAAAGTGTTATTGCATATAATTCTAATAATAATAATAATAATAATAGCAACAACACCTTTGCTAATTCTACTACTACCACTACTACTACGACTACACATGAATCCATTCCAGTACCAAATGATGATGTTGATGATGACACTTTACCCAAAGGTCAAAAGGTTTCTACCTATGTTCATTATTTTTTAAAGCACACTGGTTTCTATCTTGAACATTATGGCTCCCTGACTAGATACTCAATGACTTCCACTGAGGGAAAACATAAAGAGAATAGGGTTCTTAAAGACTCTTGCACCAATAAATATAACTTGAACAAAAGAAAGGAAGAACAAAAAAAAACCAAGGATATAACCAGTCAAACAATTAAATTGTCTGCTCTTAGTTCCATTCATGCCAATCATGCTACCAGTAATGAAATTGAATATATCTCCATCACTGATGATTCACCTGTTGATGATTTTATAACCAAGTTTATGAATCCATATGACCAACAACTCTTTTCATTACCCTATCTATTCGGTATTCAAAGATTATCTGAGATTCCAAATCTACCTATTTCACGTCCAACCTATTTATTGGGTGATAACATAGAGTGTATGTCAATTCTTAATGATAATGACTATTTAGGATGGAACAGTGGGGTGGTTATCAATTATCAATATATCAATAATAATAAGTTTTCTTATTCTGTTGTCTATCATATGTTAGTATTTAAATTGTTTAAGATGATTGTCAACTACCGATGACAAATGACTGTTTATTAATTAATAAACCTACCAATCTCCTCTAACAACAGGGATAATAACCAAATAGAGACCAATATTCCACAGTACAGATTGGCATTTACCCCAGAGGGAATTATTCCATCATTAGATAAAGTTGATGTCAATTCAGTGATATTAATCAGTAACCCTAAACCTATAAAGTATTATGCTGCAAAAGTTTTAAGTAAAGATACTAACAATAATTTATTCACATTTCAATATCTTCACAACAAGAAAGAAGATAAAAGAAATTTTGATCAAAGTAAACGTTATATTATTCCACTCCTGCACAATGATATAGCAGACTTGATAACTTTTTTGGACAAAAAGTGAAAAAAATCAAAAAAAAAATTAAAAACTTAAACAATTTTATATGTATTATTCCACTCCAACACAACTTTTACATTTATTACTTATATCCTAATCTGAATTAATAAATATTGTATAAATACCTAATAAAAACGTAAATAAACATTACAACCTGATATATTTTATATTTCTTGCAATTTCTGAAAAGCTTGGATTTATAATTCCTCACTCTTTACATCTTCCACCAATTACAATATCCTATGGAAATCTTATACCAATCATCACCATATGATGAGTGGAGTAATATTATCTCTATAAATATACAAATAGAACCATACCTATAAAACTTGTAAATTTCTAAATTATGCATTTTACAACAAAATTTTAAAAAATCAAGATTATTTGGTCTATGAGAAACCATCATAATTTAAATAGTTGGTGGTAATGATAAAGATTGTATTGGCCATCCCTTTTACAAAAGTAATATCCTTCATTTCGACCAATTTATTAATTGAACCGTCCAATTCATCTTGATAAGCTTTTAAATGGTCCCCTTCTGAAAGAGCCTCTTGTGGTTCTTCTGCTTCAACACATTCACCTGCCATATCATTGTGCAGGAGTGGAAGAATATAACGTTTACTTTGATCAAAATAGGTAGATTTGGAATCTCAGATAATCTTTGAATACCGAATAGATAGGGTAATGAAAGAGTTGTTGGTCACTGATAGTATGGACTCATAAACTTAGTTATACAAACATCGTTTAGTTTTTATATTTATCCAATACGTTTACACTACAGTGTTTACAAAAAGATTTTTTGGATATTTTTGATTTTTTAGAATAAACCAAATTTTTGTATTTCGTATTTTTACCATATAAATACATAACTGGGCATTCCAGGAGCAAAACACCAAAAATTCAGAGCCCTTCGAAATAAAATTATTTTGCTCCGGAAGATAGTTTTGCATTTTTGAAAAAATTTCATTCGAAAATATGAAAAATAATTTTTTTTTTGAAAAAATATAACAAAAAGAAAGATATAATAGAAAAGGTGTAAAAAGATTTTTTTATTAATCAAGAAAAGAGGAAATAAGAATAAAACTTTAATGTAATAAAGTTTGTAATATAATAAGGAATATTAATAATATTAAACTATAGGTTTGCTGTGAGGATACACTGACAGTGGTTTGTGATGGTGATGGGGTAGGTGGTTCATTAATTATTGATGAAATGGAAGCAGTTTTATCTTTACCGATTACACCATATTGTTTCAATGCATCTATTGTTATTAAAGAATAGAAATCAGCTGGATTTGAGTGAATTGATAAACTTCCCACTAAATCAATTAACAATGTATAGCTATTTGAACTTATATCTTGAAATGAAACTCCTATTCTCTCAATTGTAAATGTATCATTACCAATTAGTTTTGCAATTTGAGATCTTTTTGAATATATATATTCATTTGATATTTGAGGAGTTCCTCCTACAACATTGACGAATATACTTATTGTCTCTGTTTAGTGTTTACAGCCGTTAATATTCTATCATACAATGTCAAATATCTGTTCTTAGGTTGTTGTACTTACTAGTTAATGGCCCATTTGAACAAAGCCCAGTAATACTCATAGTTCCAATATCTTCAACAATACATCCAGTTTTTGATGGGTCTAAATTAACTCGTAGAATTAATATTCTATTTGATAATATAATTATTTCTAAAGTACCTACCATTATGATTTAATTTATAAAAAATGCTCCCATTTTGAATAGAAACAGTTCCAGTGAACTTCATTGTTTGAATTACAAATCTTTTACTTTCTAGTCCATCAAGAGAAATAGATGTTTGTATATTCATTCGACATTTACCAAAGTATTTTATTGATATCGCAATAATTCTTGGGTCAACATCACCACTTTGGTGGTCAAAAGTAATAATTGTTCTATTTAAATCTAAAAGACCTAAAAAAGTTACAGAATTTCTACCTAGATTAAAACTATCTCCAATAGTTGTACTATTATTAAAAACATATCTACTAGCACAACTATCAGCTGTATATCCAGATATATCACAACCTTGACCACTTATTCCAAGGAAAGCTTGTGTCAAAAATAAAATTAATAAAGTTACTCTAATCTTTATGTCCATTAATACAAGTATGAGGAAAAAATTTTAAATCTCTTAAATAATTTAAAAATTTTCTAAAATATCTGGGATTTAATTTTATAATAATAGAACTGATATACCATTTGTTTTAGTAGTTTTTGGGTATTAAATGTAATTATTTTTTTTAGTTTTATTATTCTTAAAAATTTACAGATCTTTTATACCATATAATCTGACAAGTCCTTTGGCATTTCCGGTATTTCTTGATAAAATCCATTCTTCGGCAGTCAAAGAGACAAAGTTGAATTTGTCTGTACTGTTTGGAGCACATTCTTCATAGAAACCACAATAAACTTGACTTACCCAAAGATTATTGATAATAGTGTTTGGCCAAGTTAAGGCACCCCAGTATAGAGAATTACCACTCTTGAGTTGAATTCCATTAATTCTTCCAATGTGTTTTGTAATTGGAATCTTTAAAAGAACGTTCTTTCTAAAGCCGTTAATATCTGGGAATATGGTATCTTTCATTTCCAAAACATGTTGGTGAGTGCCTAATGTACCGTAGAGGATAATCTCTAATTTATCCCACTCTGGTGCGATTTCATAGACATTACCTCCATTATCTTCGTCATCGTAACCTGGCTTTTTCCTCTTTCCTCTTAATTGTGGTTCATCATTACCATGGTTACAAGTAGCTATGAAAGATACCAAATAGTGGTTTTCATAGAATACTTGATTTTGTTTAATGGATGTAGAGGTATTGGAAATTTCAAAAAGATTCATATGACCATTACCCCAATTGAATACAGAAATATAGTTACTTTGAATGAATTGGTGTATTTGGGTTGATGTAGTATCAGAAGGTTGTTTCAGGGAAATAGTTTCAATATTGTCGCTCTGTGGAAGTGTAATTTCATATTTAAAAGGTGATGGTACATATTTCATATTACAACATTCGAAATCACTATGGCCGTATTCACAGGATTCACAAATTTCCCAACGGTGGTAGACATACTGTTCATTGACTACTGAAGTAATTGGAGTGAATGGATTGGATCCAAGAGCCATTAGACTGTGTTCTAGGGATTTCACAGATCTTGAAGTTATTTCAAAGTAGATATATATAGTGTATTTGGACTTTTTAGTTTCAATTGGTAAATTATAACTTAATAATTCCTCTGCTTTATACCATAGATTGTGTATTAGATTAGATCCATTTTTACTCTTCCAATCTTTTGGAATCAGGTCATAGATTCTAGCTAGTTTAAAGTCAATTGGAACAGGTAACAAATCAACACTACCAGCCCATTCATCATAATTTGCAGTACTATCTCCACTTGGGTTAAATGAAGCTGGAGCACCACCGTAGGTAATCAAAGTAGATCTACTGGATTTTTGTTCGTATTCAGTATGCGAGCTGAAAGACACTTGATAATCATTGCTTTCCTTGTAATCAAAACTGGACTTGAACATTGGTGCTTTTATAGACCCACCAAAACTGAGTTTTGAATGTTGTTCAAGTTCTTGCGATTGAGTTGAACTTTCGAATGAACTATCCATAACACTGACTTGGGTGAGTTTACCTCCCATGACTGCTGATTTTAAGTAATATGTACCGTATTTGTAGAGGAATGGAAGCATCTCTAGAGCATCATTTGCAGAACCAATATCTTGAAGGAATACCGGATGAAAAGTGTTCTTTACCAATTCAACTTTAGAACTTAGACATTTAACTTCTGTACTTACTAAACTTCCAGATCTCTTTGATTCTAGTTCTCTTGCTGTTTTCACAGAAATTTCTTCTTGGAATGCAGCATTTGCACTTCCTCCAATTTTACCTTTACCAAATTCAACTGAAGCTTCAACACTATAAGATGACTTTGTTGCCATTTCTGAGGCCATGGATGATGAAGAGGAATAGGAGCTGGTAGTGAGATCATATGCGCAACGAGGGTAAGGAACTGCAGAAATTTCATCTGGAAGATCGTATATCAAACCTCTGTAGATATCTTGTACAAGATTAGAACCTTTGCTATTACAGTATCCAAAATAAAAGATTGGAGATAAAGTGGATTCACCATTCAATACATTTACACCCATTGTAAATTTCTCAACTCCTGGTAGATGCCATAACATTTGATTGTCAATAAGCATACCCAAAGTATCTATTCCAGTTGGGAAACCAGTTGGAATATGGTTATCAACAACTTTAGTTGATGAACATGTCTCTGTCAAATGTAAATAACAATCTAGAATACAGGTGGATATTTCTTCATTACAAATGCCATCTCCACATGTAATAGGTTTATCAATGGATATATCAGCCAAGAAATCTTGATAACATGTTTCATTAAGATCCAGAATTCTGTCACCACAAACTGGTATAAATTAAGGTTTGTTAGTATAGACTTGGTACAAAATTCCCAAGGTCAATTATCACAATTACATACCATTCAAAGAGTAAAATGATTTATCAAATAATGAAAATTCACTATTATAGAATGGTTTCCATTGTACTGTGACATTTCTTATACTGGGACCATTAGAAAAGAACTCCAATTTAAATCTATTTACTTTATCATTTTGAAGAGCAATTTGATACTGTGTTTCAAATTTCTCTTGAATAAAGTATGCGTTGATATACACTTTACCGTTGATGTTTAGTTTAACACCTAAATTAGAAGCATCTATTTTAAATGTGTATAGACCATCTCTATCAACCATAAAGTAACTCTCCAATACACCAGCTACCAGACATTCATTATCCAGGAAATCTGTTATAACAGGTTTATTCAACACAATACTAGAGACTAAACATGAAGCATTCAAATTCAATGGATGGCAATCTTTGTAACTTGAGAATTTCATTCCAGAAAAGGAACAATTGTTGCAATCACTTGGGCAATTTAAACAAGATTCCGATTGGAAATTACAAATTCCATCTCCACATGAACCAGTTGGTGCTGGACATGTTGGGTTTGTACCAGGGCCTCCATTACCAGGGCTAGTTCCATTACTAAGTGGACATAGAGTTCCTTTTATACCGCATACATTGGTCTTATTATTCAATGTGAATATACTGTCACTGCAAGATACTTGGGAGCTTGCATTAATAGTGTCAGCTTTGATTGTTGTGTCTAGTAGATGGTAATCAGAGACAATAATACCTTTCAATGTATTACAGGTAGTTCTAGTATTAATCAAGGTTACTTTGGAATTCTCAAAGAATGTACCACCACCTTCTTCCAAAGCATTGTTTTTTTCAATCACTGAATTAAGAATGGAAATTGTACTTGATTTAACATATAGACCAGCACCAACACTAGCAATATTATTTTGTAATTTAACTTCACTAAATGAAGTTGGAGTCTGGCTTATATAAATACCACCACCATAGTTACTATTACAATTTACAATGGAAATACCATTAAAAATCACCTGAGTAGCTTTAATTACTTTGAAACCATAGCTTATACCTTGACAATCAATAATAGTATTATTAGAATTACCATTCCATGATCTATAAAATTCAAAATTATTAAAATTAATATTAGCAAAGCTCAATTTAATAATTAAGCAAATCATCATTACTTTAAATTAACAGGATTTATAATTAATAATTCTCTATTATTTAAACCAGTGTAATTTCCAATTTTTATATAAACTTCAGGTACATCATAATTATAGTCACTGCAAGAGACCATATTTGTAATTTTCAATGAATCTGCAATGGATTTAAATGGACATGATGATGTACCACTATTAGATTGACATGTCGATTTACTATCTACATAATACCTCTTTGTAGCAAATGAATTATCAATCAAATAAAATGATATAAATAAATAAATATAAATATATAATTGTAGTTTCATTTTTTAATTAAAAGTAAATAAATAAAAAAATTTTTGAAGATATTTTGAAAGAGTGGTTTAGGTTATATTTCAAATAAAGAATTTATTAAAAATTGGTGATTGATAAAAAATCTGTATTTTTAAAAAAAAATGATTAGATATTTATATATCTTCCACACTTTGTAATTTCTTCTTTTAAACAATGAAAATATATAATACTATAGTATATGTGGTTCTGATTTTATCTCTAACCATTTGTGTAATACAGAGTCATGGATCATATAAAGGTAATTTAATTATAATTAAACTAAAAAATGAATATCAATTATTAATGGAAAATATTTTTTATTTTTTTTTGGTATTATAAATAGGAAGATATGTCTATGTTTCAAGTACAAGTAAGAAAAATGAATATCAATTTGTTTTTTTTTATATTTTTATTAATTTTTTAAATGGCTAATAAACTAAAATTCTATAGGTACCTGTACAGGATATCGTTGTGGTTCGAAATATCAACCATTTCAGTCTATATCAGAAGCAGTTAGTGCTATAAATAATTGTTACCCAAATATTATTGATTGGCTATTTGATTCTGATTCTGATTTTGGTGAAAATTACTCTGATCTAGACGATTCATTTAGTTTTCTTGACTTTGGTTCAAATGCATCCTCTATTTCCAACCAAAACAAGTTTTATAATATTATAGTTAAACCAGGTGTTTATAGAGGAAAGAAAAACAAAGGAATACCAATAACTCAAGTACCAGTGTCCATAGTGTAAATATTTACAATTTCAAAGATAGTATGACATTATTTTAATATATTTATAGTTCATTAACAGGATCAGTATCTACAATTATTGATTGTGAGGGAGTAGGCAAATTTTTGGATGTATCTAATACACAATTCCAAATGACAGGTTTTACCATTCAGAATTGCAAAGGAAATAGAGGTGGTGCTATTAGTTTAGTTCAATCATTATCGACATTAAATGAAATGTTATTTATTAATAACACCGGTGGTTATGGCGGCGCTATATATGTTAGCTCTAAAGGTTTATCACTTAACTCTATTCAATTTATCAACAATAAAGCTGAAAAGGGAGGTAGTATATACTTTGAGCAGGCTTCACTATCTATGTTTGATACCAAGTTCTCTTGCAGTGCGGGAAATCAGTCACCCTCCAAAGACTCAATCTCATGTATTTCAGGTTCTGCATCATTTGATAATGCTAATTTAACTGGTGTTGGTGTGACTTGTGATAGTTATTGCAATTTTGGTGATGATAGTCAAATCAATTATTGTGGTACTTTATCTTCTTGTTCAGGAAATAATCCAGGAAATGGAAATGAAAATGATCTATGTCAATTAGTGCCTATCAAACCCACTTGTAAACTAGATGGAAAATGTGATATTCTCACTGAATCATGTCTCACTTGTGAAGATTGCCCATCATGTTACTTTACTGGTTTAGTATTGACTAGTTATCATTCATGTCAGCCAAATCAACTAAATTCCAATTGTATCTATAACATTGAATCCATTACAGCTCCACACGTTAATTTATTTATGCAATCAGTTGCTAGTTGCCCAGTTTCTGGAAGAATGAAAGGGTATTTTAAAGTCCCTGAAACAAATTCCTATGAATTCCAATTGACAGGTTCAAACATTGGAGCTAATCTAACCATAAATGGAAGAGTTGTTCTCAATTCAATGTTCCACCACAGTGATTATCTATCAACTTTCAAAGTCCAATTGAATCAAGAATTTGTAAACTCTATTGAAATCTTATTCTCATCATTCTCATCCCTTGATAGAAACATTTCACTTTTATGGAGAAAATCATTTTTAGAGCCATTTGTACCAATGAATATAATCTATTACTCAAAGAATGTATGTGGTGATAAAATTTTGGATCCCAGAGAATACCCTGGAAATGATCTACACTGCGTTAAAGACACCCAGGAATTTGCTCCTGCTAAATGTGGTGATGGTATATGTCAAGAAGACTTCCCAGACCAATGTTTGGTAGATTGCTACGACCATATATCACCCGTCTGTCCAAGCCAAACAAAACCAACAAAACTAGACAGTGATTATCCAACTCATGAACTAGTAGGTACTCTATTGAACAATCAATATCTTTATCGTTTACCTGGTCTTGAGACTCTAATGCACGGTGTCGATATATCCAGTGGAGAAGGTAAACCAACATCACTATTCACTTTTGACTATTGTGAAAATGAAACCTTTTCTGTCATTCAAGATACCTACAGAAACTTAGTTTATACCATCCCAAATGAAGTATTCGCATCTTTCCATCCATCTTGTAGATATGAATCAGTAACCACAGAATATACACAAGTATCTGAAATGTCGAGATCCATGTCCGAGTCCCACTCCCTCGAAGCAAGTCTTGAGATTGGAGGTGGTCCAAACATCATTCAAGTGGCTTCCAAAGCTACCTATGCCACTGAGAAATCAGTTAGTAGCAGTAGAGACATTGGAACAATAGAAAAGGGTTCATTTTTTAAAACTGATGCCAAATGCCTCGTTTCTAAGGTTCAAATTCACAAATACACCTTCCACCCAAATTTCCTCTACGATATCTCTTTAGTAAACACCACATTGGATATGTTAGCTATCATTAACAAATACGGTAGTCATTACTACAAATCAGTGTCTCTTGGAGGTAAACTATCACAAATTACAGTGGTATCTGAAAAGACTCGAAATGAATTTGAAAGTTCTGAAATGAAAGAATCCATCAAACTATCATTCTCAGCATCTGTTTCATCCCCAATTGGTGGTGTTCGTGGATCGTACAGTCAATCGCTCGACAATGAAGTTTCAACCACCAGACAAAGTGAATTCACAAGTAAAACCAAAAAAACATCGATTATTGTGTATGGTGGTGCACCAGGTTCATATGGTCCTAGTGACACCCCAGAGAGTACAATCTCTTCCTTTGGTGCATGGGCATCATCAGTTGACCAAATTCCAGTTCCTATTGACTACCAACTATCTGCCATTGGAAATATTATTCCCAAAACTTGGGTCACTAGAAATGGAACTCAAATTAGAGCTATTTGGTATGAAGCAGAACTCAAATACTACGAACAATTACCAGTTATTCCACCTGGATACATCAAAACTGAATCTACTTATCAATTAATTTGGTTCTATAATCAAGATAGATCTGGTGTAACTGATGAATTAAGATACTGTGATACACATTTAACCATCCGTGGTAACTCTGGAACTACTCCTGATCAGAAATTGATATTGATGAATAATTATGTATCTAATGGTTACACTTACTATTCACCTGCAAAATGGATTGATACTGAAAATTCTACTAATCCAAGATCATTCACATTTAGTGGTACTTCTTATGACACTGTCAATAGTCTTAGTGTTGATATCATATGTAACCAAACAGTAACCCTTGGTAATAGCCATTCATGGATAAAAACACAAAAGATCTATATGTTTGATGGAAAGATGATCTACAAGTTTTTGGCAAATGGTATCACTCCAATAGACGACTATCAAACTCTGATGATACTTAAATTGAATTTCAAAGATGCATCTTCACTCACTTCCGATGACTTTATTGAAATTGTGTTTATAGGTACATTTTCTCAATACACTACTGTAATTGTTCCAACTGGCTATTTACCTAAAATAGGTCTCATCTATTACGAAAAGAGTTTTGATAGCTTCCCATCATCACTTGGAAATATTATTGGTATGAAATTCAATATTGTCACACCTTTTTTAATTGCAGAGGCCACTAAAGATAACATTGGTGGTGCATCAATTGAATTTAGTGATATTTACTTTACCTCTAAAGTTTGTGTAAATAGCAATGAAATTGAAACTCCAACTTATCCATGTCCATCTGATTTCCAATTAAGAAGAAAAGTAAGAGTTGGTAAAAACTCTGTAACAATCACTCGAAAAGTAAACAATCAACAAGTTCTATTACAATAAAATAAAAAATCTAAAAAACTGTTGGTGTTCGAGTAAACACAAACCAAAAAATAACAATCCAATTCTCTTAAAAAATTAATCAAAAAGATATTTTTTCTTTTTTAAAAAATAAATAAATAACAATTATCAAATTTTGTTTGGTCGTAACAATGAAATTTAATTTATTAAATATAAAGATTATTTATTTATTATCACAAATTTTAATTTATATTGTGATTTGTCAAAATTGTTTTGATCCTTTTGAAAATGACATAAAACATGATTGGTCATTTTATTTAAGTACAAGAGCAGATGATTCAACAAAGAAAGTTCATTATTTTCATTCTGATTCAACTGAAGTTAAGGTTTGTATCAATTCAAATTTATAATTTATAGTATTAGTATTCACAACATTTAAAATATCAATAGATTGTTGAGGCTACAATAGAATTTTACAAAGATATTTTGAATAAAATTGTTGAAGATGTAGATTATCAAATTTATACCTTTTCTGATGAGGGAAACGGTGTGAAAGCCCATCACAAGGTAATATACTATTAAATATTGATATTACAAATGTTGTGAATACAATGACTAATATTAAAAACAGAGTGTAGTTGCATTGAAAAAAGATGGAACAGGTATTTTTATTAGTCATTCTTTTTCTAGTTTGCATAGACATTTTGAACCTGATGTATCAATGGCGTCCAATGCTATTAAATTGGTCCAATCTCAACATATGTTTTGTATGAGTATTAAGTCTAAGGAAGGTAAGTATTATTACAAATACATTCAAATAACTTTGAAAATATTAAGTTTATTTTTTCATTCATTTTAAGATTTAGAAACATTAAAGCAAATCTTTGAAATTATTAAACCAAATTTCAAAAAAGTAAGGACAGATAAAGAAAAAAGCCCTGCCCAGTTTATTACAACATTTAATACCAATCCGAATATTGATTGTTTAGAGGAAAAAGAAAAAAGATCTTGGCCTAAGCCACCAATCCCACCCGAATGGAATCTATTAAAAAATACCAAACATCTTCTTGATCCAGCTCTAAGAGATCCAAAATGTTTAATTGAGTCTAAAATTGGAATATTTAATTTCTTTGCAGTTCGTATGTATTTAAATACTTTAGATCCATTATTATATAGTTTCTTACATCTCTTTAGCTCTAATGCAAACTCAGTTCCAAGTAATGAAAGCTGGTGGAATGGCATCTGTTGAATACTTTGGAGTTGATGCATGGTGGATGATAGCTCGTAGATTACAAGAGAAATTTTTAGTTACAACTCATGTAAGTTTGAATACCCAATTTTTGTATTGTGGATACCATTTCTAACATTTTCTCACATTAACAGAAAGATAAAGAATTAGATTATGGATCTATATACCACGAAGATGTATATTTGATAAATTTCATTTGGAAATATAGTGATGAAGTTGATTCAACTCATGAGAAATTAGCAATCAGTTATAAAGACGGATCTACTACAATTTGTATTGGTGATGGTAACAGACATTACACTCAATATAAAAGAGCTGGCCTTTATGTATGTATAACCAGTAATTATAATTGAGATATTCTTCAATTTCTAATTAAAATGGTATAGTTTTGTTTTGACAATGTTATTTTGCATAAACATTTAAAATCTAGAGCTAAACTCTTTCTTAAAGAAGAGTATTTAATATTAGATAAGACAACTGATGAATTGTATCTTGATTTTCTCAAGGGAAAAACAGAAGATAATAAACTCAGTTTACAAGAATCAAAAAGAAAATTCTTTTTCAAAGTTGATAGTAGTGCTAAAGTTGTAAATGAAAAGAAACGTGAAATAGATACAGAGGAAGAAGTGAGTTCAGGTGAAGAGGAAAAAGTGAAAAAAAAATTCAAGACTAAACCCCCGGTAAATATGGTTAAAATTACAAAAGAAGTCGAAGATGCCATTGCTTT
Source organism: Tieghemostelium lacteum (assembly GCA_001606155.1). NCBI lineage: Eukaryota > Evosea > Eumycetozoa > Dictyosteliales > Raperosteliaceae > Tieghemostelium > Tieghemostelium lacteum. Next base: position 120,909 of record LODT01000032.1, read on the forward strand.
ATTTGAGAAAGATGGAACATTAAATGATTTAATGGAAAAATATCAAAGTAGTGCAAGTAAAACTAAACTTTTATTTAATGAAAAAACAAATGTTTCACCAAAGCGTTTTTTATGTCATTTGACACAAGGATGTTCAAAAACTTTCCAAAGTAATAGAAATAGTGATCTAATAAAACATATGAAGTGCGAAGGCTGTGGGCTTTTTGCAAGTGCTCCATTAGAATACTTTTATGGCAATGGTAAATTAGATATAAAAACCGCCAATGAGAAAACTAAATATATATTAGTATATATGCATCTCCATAAAAAAAACAAAGATAAGGTTAAATAAACATGCATACTCTAAACTAATCCCACTCACCGAGATTTGAAAGTTTCATAAATAATATAGAATTTTGATTCAGAATTTATATTTTTAAATAAATACTTTGAATTTAGTATTTTTTGAATTTGCCTCATTTTTATATTAAAATTATAAAAAAACAAAGACAAATTGCCCAATGATTTATATTTATGGAAGATATGTTCCAAATAATATTTAATATTACTTTTATTCGGTTAAATATATTAAATAACATTACTAGAAATACAGATTTGTTTAACTTAATGTTTACATCTTTATCAAATCAGAGATTAGTAAAGAAGTCTTTGGAAAATATGACAATAGAGATTAAAAATAGTACTGTAGAATTAACTAATGGAACTCTCTCTTCACCAATTAATCAGATTATCAATAATATATCACATGTCTATAGATTAAAGATTATAAATCCTATAATCTCTTGTCTATATCTATTGAAACAAGTTGAGATTTTAGAATTAGTTGGTTGGAATACAGATTCCTTTGGAATCCGACAATCAGAAGAAATTATAGACCATTTAAAAAAAACAGTAAAAAGTAAATTAATATTAACAAATGGCCATATTAAAGGGAGTATATATACCCAACTCATCCCCTTGATGAAGAAAGATCATTTGAGCACTCTAGATATGGAGTTTTTGAAAGATTCTAAATCACATCTACTGACATTGGATTGGAGTAATGTTCAATCTATATCATTTCAAGGGAATGTGGTAAATGATGAAATATTAAAGAAATTATCAGAATCCTCTACAAGTGGTTTGATAAATGTAACTTTAAATGAATGTGATTTAGTTACTGATATGGGGATATCATATTTCATAATGTCAGTCAAAAAACTATCAGTATCAGACCTCAATAATATCAGTGATAATTCTTTAGAGTTGGCAGAAGCGAATTTAGAGAGCCTATGTATCTCAGGGTGCTCAGGTGTACGTGGTGTTTGTTATAAAAAGTTATGCAAAACTCTTAGATTATTGGATGTAAATTATAGTGTAGACACTCTCTGGACTATGGGTGGTTGTGATCCCTATGAATACCTAATACAGATACCAAACATACACGTGATTTATTCAAGAAAAATTAAACACCCCAAACATAGGAAAATGGAAAACTGTTATCGATACCTTTCACTTATAACAAAAGTTGAAATTGGACACTCTCACATAATGACAGATGATATTTGGAGTAATCTAACAAGACTAAAGGAGATTTCTTTTCAAAGTGGTGGTGGATGCACATTTAAGGGTTATTCAGATATCGGTATTAAGAATTTCATTGAAAATAGACTCCCAAATGCAGGCCAAATCGAATTTCTATCATTGGATAGTAGCATACTCACTGACCAATCTTTAAAAATACTACAAGGAAAAGTGAAGCATTTGGATTTATATTTAGATATTAAAGATGAATGGATGAAATATCTTGGTGACGTTGAGAAATTGGAACTTACCTGTGCCAAACATCTAACAGATGAAGGAATGAAATCACTTTCTAATGTATTATCACTAAATTTATTTTGTTGTCCTTTGGTTACAGAAAAAGGATTCTCCTATCTCAATAACATCAAAGAACTTAAAATTTCAGATTATTTTCCCCTGGAAGCAGTTAAATATTTGGAAAATTTAGATACATTGATTATATTAAGTTGGGAAAAAGAACCAATACCTCATGAATTGGCCAAACATTTACATAAGCTTATAACTATAATAGACCTCGATTATAGTACTTTTTTTTCAAATGATTCAATACAATTCCTAGTAAATAAAGGTGTACATTTTGAATATGAATGATAGTTAAAAAAAAAAATTTGTTTTTAAATAATGTAAAGAGAATTAAAATGTGATTGTGGAAGATAGTCAGCAAAAAAAAAAATTTATCAGCTTTCTTTAATAAAACACACCATCATAGGATAAAGTTTAAGACATTGTTATCTCCATGTCTGACAATAAAGATAGTTATAATAATTTGCTTTTCTTTTATTTATGATATTTGAAAAGTAAATATGTGATTCATCACTTAAAGAGGTCGATATCCCATTTTCAAAAAATCAGTTTATTATTTCACCAATGATTTTCAAAACAGAAATATCACTATACGTGGAAAAACGACTCTCACTGGGAATTACCAAAGAAATATTCATTCTATATGTACTTGAATATTTAAAAAATTAATTTGTGTTTAGACATATTATCAAAGAAGAATCAGAGATTAATCAAGAAACCACTGAAACCTTTTGTAAATTGTAAAAAATATTCTCAGAAAAACAATCCATTTAATTTGGTTATTTTCAACTTGTAACAATTATTTATTTATATTTAATAAATATTATTTTAGTTATAAATTTTAAAATAACAAAAATCTTGTAGATTTGTTAAAATATCACAACAAAATTTAATTTTTTTTTACCCCCTTTTTCCTTATTAAAATATAATATATTTTTAATATTTTATTAATATAAGGTGTGTTAAAAATTTATTTATATTATTCTATTTTTTTAATCTACTATTAAATTTTAAATTAAAAGAAGTTTATTTATTTATTGATTTTCTAAAAAAATGAGATGGAATTGTTTATTTTTAATAGTAATATATATTTTTAGAAATGTCAGTAGTTACGAAAATCATTTAAAGATTACTGATCACATTGTACTATTGAGGTTTTATCAAGATACACAAGGCGATCAATGGAGGAATAATGGTGGCTGGAAACAATATATAGATATATTATTAAAAGATGAATGGATGTTTGAAAATAATAGGAACTTAGCAGCTAATTCAATTCCCCAATTCCTATTAAAACAACATTTTAGATCTTACCAACATGAAAATCAAACTCAGGGTCTAAAAATTAATGAAGATCTAAAGAGAAATAATATAAATATATGTAAATCACTATTTGGTATTAAGTGTAGTCCAGAGAATCAATTAACAGAGATATCAATGGAATCTAATCATTTAAGGGGTACATTGTCAGAATACTTACCATTTTTAAACGATCTAGTTGTTTTAAATCTGACAAGGAATACCATAGGTGGTAGATTACCAACACTATTACTATCAGTGCCAAAGAAATTAGAGATTTTAGATTTATCAAATAATCAGATAAATAGAAATATTCCATTTGTCAATGCCCCATCATTGAGAATACTAAATCTTAGCAATAATAAACTCAATAGTTATCTACCAAAAGCTTGGAATGCAACACAATTGGAATATATGAATCTATCTAATAATCAACTTTCTGGAGTAGTACCAAAAACACTATTTAAACATAAATTGTTATCACTTGACATATCGAGGAACTACTACCTTGGTTATATTCCAATTTTGACAAAAGCAAAATTGGAACATTTTAATTTTAGCTATAATAGAATGATGGATAATATAACATTTTCATCATTATGGAAATCAAATTTAATAACTGTAGATGCTGAATCCAATCAATTGACTGGTTTTACACCAGATAACCTATTGGATAATGCAAAGTTTACCTTTATTAATTTAAAAAAGAATCCAGTAGATGGATACATACCTTCAGTGGTTGAATGTAATCCACGTCTTACCATTTTGGTGGATAATAGTAATCATACTACATGTAAACCCTATACCTATAATGCATCACAAATGAATCCATCTGGTGGTTTTCTAACTATATCTGGTAGAGATTTTGGAGTTTATCAAGATCTTTTAACTATACAGTTTAGTGATGGAACTAATTGTGCTGATTTGGTCATTTTAAAATCGAATCGTATATTAATGTGTAAATATACAAGTGGTTTTAAAAGTTATTTTAAAATTAATTATTTATTTAAAAATACTAGTCAAACTATATCAACTGTGTATCAAAGTATGTTATAGGCAATATATATTTTATTTTTATATTAATATTTATTAATTTCAATATACATTTAATAATATAAATAGGACCAGTAATTGATAAAATTAGTAAATTATCAAAAAATCAAAGTGGACAAATAACAATTACAGGTAGTTTTATATATTCATTTCAAAATGATATTACAATTGATATTGGTAAAGAGAAATGCATAGATCCTAAAATTATAAATAATTCAACAATAATTTGTAATCTAAAAACTAGTAATTTAATAATCATGCCAGCATTAGTTATAATATATATTGATAAATTATTAGTTAGTGGTCAACCATTATACTTTTACTATGAAGAAAGTGAAAGATTTGATATAGAGTGTTCTACACCAGCATCCTATAGTGATATGATAACTCTAAAATGTCCAACACTTAACCTAACCAATGCAGTTCAGGTATTTGTAGATGGTTATGATTGTAAAGACCTTATAAAATCAAAAGATGGTAGTGAAATTAAATGTCTACCAGACCCTGGTGTTTCTGGTAGAAATAGAAAAGTAATGCTTGTGGTTAGTAATGATCAACCATATTATAGGAATTGTCTAAGTTATCCACCACCATTGATAAGTCGTGCACTAGGTGTTCCCTATGATAAAGGTGGTATTGTAACTATTACTGGTCATAATCTAAAAGGTGCTATAACTAATGTCTCTGTTCAGATTGGTGATAGAATGTGTTGTCCACTATTTGACAATATGATGGATAATAACTTTCAATGTTATCTACCACCATATAGTGCTGATGATCAAGTTAAAATTCGTGAAAAGTATCTATCCATTCTAAATCAACCTGTTGAGATTGAAATTGATGGTCAGATAACTAGACATGAAAATATCTATTCTGATATTGATAGTCAATGTCTAGATCAATGTGTACTCCATCACACTAGAGGTTGTAAATCTGGTATATGTGATTGTTATCCAAATTTCTCTGGTCCAACTTGTGAACGTGATATAACTACAACCAATTTACAATTTCATCCAGAGGCTATACCATCAATTGCACTAACCTATCCAGAATATATATCAGAGTACACTTTTGATGTTGCCATGTTGGAGATTGTTGAGTTTTCTGATCAACAAAATAAGCAAACCTATTCGGATCTACATTGGCAATTGAATTTTCAAAATGAAACTACAAGAGTATTCAGTTGTAAACTATTACCATACCATCATCGTGATTCACCATATCCACATTTATTTGAATCTAGTATCACTGTAACTATAGATTACAATCCAGTACATAGAAATATATACTTTGCAGGTGAAATGCAATCCATACCAAAATTGGCAGCACGTTATCTTGTGGAAATTACAAATTGGAAATTTAGAAATATTGTTAGTGATCATCTACAATTGGGATATAGAATATCAGCACCAAATCGTGAAAATACAAATCTATGTTCACCTAAACCCACTATAAAGAAATCAGATTCACCATTGAGATGGTTGACCATGTCCATTTCAGATATCACATTATATCATAAAATACCTCAGAGAGTAATGATTGATGGTTTAGTTAGAAATATAAGTTCTATAATGCAAAGTACCAATGATCTTACTAGTGTAAAGTTATACTATACCCTACCACCATTTACCATCAATGCTGTTTTTCAATCAGATTTTAGTGCAATAATGGAGATTAACTATCATGTCATTCAGAAACAAGATGGTTGTTTTGTTGATAAAACTAGAAAGTTTCCTGATATTAAAATGATCCTATTCTTTGTAAGTTTGGTTTTTATTCTAATCATGATCGCTCTCATTATCCAATGTTCACGTGTAGAATCTAGAGAGAGAAAGAAACTATTACAAACTTATCCAATTAAAAATGATCTAGTTGAATTATTATCCTCACCTGCAATACATCATACAAATCATCCACAATTTAATATTTTAAATTTTAATTTAGATGATCAAAATATTAATAATAATAATCATTATAAAAATAATAATAATAACAATGCTGTGAATGATCAAGATATTAATGAAAATATTGATTAAATAAACGAATAGTATCTTTCAACAATGATGTTATAACTTCTCTTAGAGTGTGTGTGTGTTGGGGTTTAAAAAAAAATCAACTAAACTTCAAAGTTGAAAAGGTTGGTGGTATGAGATACTTTGACCAATTTTACTTTAGATCAAAAGACATAAAAAAAAAAAAAAGTTAAAATTGATTCTTATTATTTGATAAAGTTATAAAGATAGATAATTATCTATCTACCTAATATTTTTTGGTTGATTTTTTGTTTTTTTTTTGTTTACAGATATTTATTTAATCGTTGAACTAAAGAAAAAATATAAAAAAATTGGACCAACGCCATATTAAATAATATTTTTAAATAAATACGAAAAATATCTTTGGTTTATTTACTTTTTTTTTTGAAATTTTTATTTATTCTTTTCCGTCCTTCACTCAACACACATCTCTCATTTTGAATCATTCTATTTAGTTTACTATCAAAATTTTCAATAGCTCAAACACAGATTTTATCAACATTAAATCGAAACAATTCAAACTTTTTTCTATAGAAACCATCTTTTTTTTTTTTTGGCAAAATTTTTTTTTTGGACTTCATATTTTTGAACTTCACACCTAAAACTTAGATGTATGTATAAATTGAATCATATACACCCGTAAACAGATATACATTTGTAAATTATCATTATCGTAAATTGTTTTTTTAAAAAAAAAAAAAAATTTTGGATTCTAAAAAAAACAAATAATGGGTCTTTAAAACTTTTTAACTTTTTCTATTTCAATTAATTTAAATTACTTTTTTTTTTTAAGTTAAACTTTTCTCTACCTTTGTTTTTTCTCTCTCTATTTTTCACATTTCAATTCAATCAAATTTTATTTATAAGTGTATGTACAGAAATAGATTAAAGACAATTTCAATTTCAAAGTTGAATATTTATATCAAACAAAAAATCTATGTGTGTTGTTTAATGTTTTTTCATTTTAAATTCTGTCTGTTCACTCCGGTTTTACATATGAAGATTTTTTTTTTTAAATTTAATCTAAATTGCCCACACCACACACCAGTTAGAATGTGTACAGATAAATATATAGTTTTAAAATATTTTTAAAAATTTCTTTATTTAGAGATTAATTAATTCCCAAAGTAAAAGTTTTTTTTAAAATTTAAATTAATTTCGTATATTAGTTTTTATATTTATAAATATTTTTTTATATATTTAGAAATTTCTTTCTAACAAAAACTAATATTAATTATTATTATATAAATAATTTTAGTTTATTTGAAATTCAACAATAATAATAATAATAATAATAATAATAATAATATTTTCATTTAATATTTTCATTTAATATTTTCAAAACAACAACAAACATTAGTAATAATAGTAGTTAAAAAAAAGAAATAATTAAATATCTTATTTTTTTTTTTTTACATTTTCACAGCAATCTTTACAGATTATTAAAATAACACAAAATTGAGATTGAAAATGGAACAAATCGAAACATTTAATCAATTCCAAAAACCAGATGTAAATAATAATATGAAAAATGATGAATTTTATTCATCACCAAGTTCAAATTATTCACCAAAATCACCAAATAATGGTTATTCAAGTGGTGAAGAAAAATCTTATAAAACTACTACCAACAATAATAATCAATATCAGCAACAAACACCACCACAACAACCACAACAACCATTACCAAATGGTTCAAACCAAAATAACAATCAAAATAATAGTAGTAATAATAATAATCAATCACCACAATTTACTAGTAACAAAGCACCTATCCAACAACAACATTTTTCACCAAATATTACTTCACAACAACCATTATATCAAATGGATTCCTCTGTACAACAAACACAGCCACAACAACATCAACAACAGCAACATCAATCACCACCACCACAACAACAACAACAACAACAACAACAACAACAACAACAACAACAACAACAACAACAACAACAACAACAACAACAACAACAACCACAACAACCACAACAACAACCACAACAACAACCACAACAACAAACTACTCCACAACTTACACAACATCAATTACAACAACAACATTATTCTCAACCAATTCAACAACAAAGTCAACCCCAACTCCCTCAACAACAACCACAACAACAACCACAACAACATCATCATTCACCACAATCACAACATAATATTTTAAACATTAATAGTAGTAGTAGTAGTAAAAAAGAACATAGAGAAAGATCATCTAGAGATAGAGATTCTAGATCAAACGATAGAGATAGAGAGTCACGTTCTGGTAGAGAAAGAGAGAGAAAAGATAGAGTAATTTCACCAAATAGTTCATCACCACTATTACCACCACAAAATAGTTCTAATAATCAATTATCAACACAATCATCAACTTCATCATCTAATAATAATTCTATTCCACCACATATACAACAACAAATGCAAATGTTACAAAGTCAAGTTGAAAATTTAAAAAATCAAAATCAAAACCTCTACGATAAGATTAAAGATTGTGAAGCTCAAATAAGTAAAAAATCAGCACTATTGTCAAAATATAGAAAGACACTATTACAGTTTTTTGAAGACGAAAAGGGTGGACGTAATGATGACTATTCTGATGGTTCACGTTCAAGATCTCGTTCAAATTCATATAGTAGATCTCGTTCACGTTCTGGCAGTAGATCCAGATCAAGTTCGAGATCACCTTCACCTAATAGATCGGTGCAGTTCAATCAAAAAGAATATCAACAACATCAACAATTACATCAACAATACCAACAACAACAATTACCAAATTATTCACCAAATACAAGTTCTGATATGAAAAATGATCTAAAAAGAAAACTTGATGATGGTATTTCCTCCTCCTCTTCTTCCAATCATCAAAATATTCAAAATAATAATAATAATGGAAAAGAACCACAAAAAAGAAGAAGAGTTGGTTCCAGAAAACATAATCTATGGACAGCCGAAGACGATGCTAAATTTGCAGCAGCCTATCATAAATATGGTAAGAGTTGGAAGACTATTCACAGTCATTTACCAGATAAAACTAGAGAACAAGTTCAATCACATGGCCAATATCTAATTAGAATTGGTAAATTGGAGGATCTTCACAAGGATGGTAGAAGAACTAGACATCAAAAGGATGGTAATCCTTCCTCTTCCAATAGTAATGCAATTACTGGTGGTGGTGTTCAACAAGGTCAACAGAATATCTCATCTAATGGTGCTTCTGTGGTTAACAACCTAATGGCTATGGAAGAAGATGACTATGAAACTTCTTCTTCACCCAGTAGAAATATAGATGAAGAATATACTGCTTAAATTTATCAATAACCAATATTTTTTTATAAACGTATATAAAATCACCTCTAATTTGCAACATGATGATCATCACACATTCAAACAATAACAACACAACAACAACAACAACAACTACAATTTACAATTTCTATAATAAAATATTAAAATATTCTCGTGAAACTATTTGAGTAACTAATCTATAATGTTATTATTATTATTATTTTACAAGTTTTTTATTATATAATATGAGCTGGTTAACTTAGATATAAGAATGGTGGTGGATTATTTGGAATACCAACTAGATCAGTATCAAATAATTCAATAAATTGTTCATTTAATAATTTAACTTTACTACCAGCAAATCTTCGGTATTCTTCAAAGATGGATGTGAGATTCCATCTTTGTAGTTTTCTTAGACATCCAACAACAGTACCTGTCCTATGTCTTCCAAGATTACACATTACCATGAGAGGATAACTCTCTGGATTTAATATAATTTTTAGAGCACTAATTACAATTTCCTCTGATATTGGATTCCAAGGATTTTGATGTGTATCCATTCCTAAATGTATTAATTCTATATCTTGATCTTCTACAAAATTCTGACTATTATTATTATTATTATTCTATAGTAAATATATTTATAGTTCAACTTTTAATAGATATCAAAACAAAACATACAACTGTTGTGATGGATCATCTGGGGCTAAAAATATGATTTTTTTTAATTGTAGTTTTTCGAGAAATGGAAAGTTTAGTTCATTAGGTTGACCTGACCTATATAGATCATCAGCTACCATGCCAAAGTTTAAAGGTGGTATATGATGTGCCATTGTAATATAAAAAAACTCTAAAATGTGTGGTGGAACTTCTATTAATTAACTGAGGTTGCAAAAATGAAATTTGAAAAAAAAAATTAATCTTTATTTTTTTTTTGTTTTTATCAAAGATATCGCTTTTCATAATATGTCTGTTAAATTAAGAGATTTAATTAAAACAGTTAGAAGTTGCAAAACTGCAGCAGAGGAGAGAGCTCAGATTGCTAGAGAATCAGCTCAGATTCGTACTGGTATGAAAGAGGAAGATGTAGAATCAAGACAGAGAAATGTTGCAAAATTACTATACATTCACATGTTGGGTTATCCAACTCAATTTGGTCAAATGGAATGTCTAAAGCTTATTGTTTCACCATCTTATGCTGATAAAAGAATTGGATATTTAGGACTCATGTTATTATTAGATGAAAAACAAGAAGTCTTATTACTAGCAACCAATTGTATGAGACAGTATGTATTATCAACTCTAAATCCCTCATTTTATGTTTGTTTAAAGCAAAACAAATCTAATTATAACCTAATTTTAATTTATAAATTACTACTAGTGATTTATATAATGTAAATCAATTTATAGTTGGATTATCATTATGTGCATTAGGTAATATATGTTCACAATCAATGGCAAGAGATATTGCACCTGATGTTGAAAAATTATTAGCACATTCCAATCCATATATTAGAAAGAAGGCTGCATTGTGTGCAATTAGAATACTAAGAAAAGTACCTGATTTAGTTGAAAATTTTATTCCAAAGATTAAAGCATTGTTATCAGAGAGAAATCATGGTGTAATTTTAACAGCTTTAACTTTGATTATTGAAATTTGTGAAATGGATAAATCTCAAATTGTTCAATTTAAAAAGGTGAGGAATTATTGATAGAAATTAATTAAAACAATCTATTATTAACATATTTAAAATTATTATTATTATTATTATTATTTAAAGATGGTACCACAATTGGTTAGAATATTAAAAAGTTTAGTATCATCAGGGTATTTACCTGAACATGATGTATCTGGTGTTACAGATCCATTTTTACAGGTTAAAATATTAAGACTCTTAAGAATTCTCGGACAAAATGATGCAGAGGCATCTGATCAAATGAATGATATTTTGGCACAGGTTGCAACTAATACTGACAGTACAAAGAATGTTGGTAATGCAATTTTGTATGAATGTGTCCAAACTATTATGGCTGTAGAATCTGAAAATGGTCTAAAAGTTATGGCTATTAATATTCTAGGTAGATTCCTTCTTAATAGAGATAATAATATTCGTTATGTAGCCTTAAACACATTAAGTAAGGTAGTAAACACTGATATTCAAGCTGTTCAGAGACATAGAAATACTATTGTTGAATGTCTTAAAGATCCAGATGTATCTATTCGTTGTAGAGCTTTGGATTTAATCTATTCATTGGTTACTGAATCTAATATCAGAGTATTGGTTAGAGAGTTACTAAATTTCCTATTGATATCCGATGCACAGTTCAAGGCTGAATTAGTTGCCAAATTATGTATTGTCACTGAGAAATATGCACCAAACAAAAGATGGCATATTGATACTATCCTACGTGTCATGTCAATTGCTGGTAATTTTATCCCTGATGAAGTACCCTCCAATTTGGTACAATTAATTTCATCTTCTCCAGAGTTATCAAGCTATGCCGTTCAAAAGTTTTATTTGGCTTTGGCTCAGGATATCTCTCAACAACCACTCACTCAAGTTGCACTCTGGTGTATTGGTGAGTATGGTGACTTATTGGTAATGGATAAATCTCAATTACCAAAGGATGAAGAAGGTCTTGCAATTCAAGTATCTGAAACCAATGTAATGGAATTGATTGAATCTATTTTTAAACATCCATCCACCAATCAAGTTACTCGTCAATACACCCTTACCACTCTGGTTAAATTATCTACACGTTTCTCCCAAGCCTCTATTCACAGAATTAAATCTCTCATTGATATTTTCAAAGTTAATATCAATTTGGAATTACAACAACGTGCTTGTGAATATTCTACTTTATTCCAATATGATATTAAATCTCAAATTTTAGAAAAAATGCCACCAATCGAAAAACCAGAAGAATCACCACATTCAACTAAATCATCTTCTCATCAATCTACACCACAACAACAATATCAACAACAACAATATAATCAACAACAAAATGGATCTGGTGTAGGATCGTTATTAGAAGATTTAACAAGTCCAACAACACCAACAGTAAATCAAACAAATAATGGTAACCAAACTTTATCATTACTTGAAGATATCTTTGGACCACCACCAACACTTGGATCCAATTCAAATTCACAACAAAATACACCAAAACCAACTAATAGTGGTGGTATGGGTGGATTATTAGATTTAGATTTGAATTTGACACCATCTAATATGTCAAATCCAACTACACCATCTTATCAACAACAACAATCAAATAATAGTAGTAGTAATAGTAATAGTTTAGCTGGACAATTCCAAGACATGTCACTTCAACCAGTACCAAAACCAATATCAATTCCAGCATTCCAGAAATATGGTATTGAAATTAATTATGATTGTTCTAAACCACAACCAAATAACTTATCATTGACTAATATCAATATAACTATTAGTAACACTTCCCAGGTAACCATTACAAACTTTTCATTGAAAGCTGCCGTTCCACAATATCTAAAAATTCAATTACTTCCACCATCAGGCACCACTTTGGCTCCAAACAGCGAAGTAACTCAAAATGTAAAAGTTTTAAATTCTCTACAGGGTCAAAAACCAATTCTTCTCAGAATTAAGGTTGACTTCCAAATGAATGGTCAATCTTATAATGAGGTTGCTGATACTCCTTTACCATCAACTTTTTAAAAAAAAAAACAAACTCACAACTGTTATAATTATCTCTTTTTTGTTTAATAGTAATAAAATTATTATTTAGGTATTTATATAAAGACAAACCTTTAAATTTATTATTTACAAATATGATAATATTCAAAAACAAAGATTATTTATAATCTTGTAATTGTATTGGTGCGTATTGAGGTGGTAATTGTATACCATTTGGATTACCAGCAACATATGCTGGAGGTGGTGGTTTTAGAGATGGAGAGGGTAATGGTACTGGAGATGTTGATGAAAATAGTTGAGAGGGATGATGGAAATTACCAAAGTTTGTAGGATTTTTGAGAGTACTTTGGTATTTTTCTAATTTTTTTTGTAATATTAATTTTTGTTTTTCAACACCCAGTATTTGTTGAAATAGTGAAAGTGATTCCGATTCTTTTTGTTTACATAGGTCTCTATATTTTTGCACTTCAGTCAAAGTTTTACTTCTTGCTTCTACTAACTTATTAATTTCTTGTTGATCTTGAATAGATAAATTTTGATCACCTGCTATCTGAAATGATGGATTTGCAAGTTCTGATACTTTTTCTGGTTGTTTAATTAGATTATAAAATGATTCTGATGGATCTTGAAATACTATTACATCTAGAGTCTCTGAGACTACAGGTTGCCTACTACTTTTCATTCCTTCAGGAGGATGCAACCTCAGTAAATGAAATAAATCTAATGGTTTCTCTAGTGGATCTGTAAAATATACTGTAACTCCTAAATCAAACTCACCCCAACCGGTTTCTGACATTTCGAACGGAGCTTGTTCAACAACTCTATTTGGATTTTTAAAACTTTGATGTAAATGAAATACGACCTTTTTTACAAACGGTAGTTCTTCATTGTTCATCCCTCTTATATATGCTGTCCATCTATGTGTATGTGCACTACCATCAATCTTCTTTTGAAGTACACTTGATATAGAACCAATAACAATTGGTCTTTCAAATGTACCTTTGACTCTTTTTACCATTCCAAATATGAACAAACAAATCAAAAAAATATTGCATAAAAAATGTAAAAAAAAATAAAAAAGATAGATGGATTAAGAGTTTTTATTTTGGTAAAACAGCATCTAACATTTTTATAAACAATTTTGAAGTTAATTTTTTACTATCATCTTGCTCCTCTTGAGCAAAAGCACCTTCTTCCAGAATAGAATCATTTAATTTCTTTTTTTCATTTGATAAATTATTAATGTGAATATCAACAGTATTCTCAGTTAATAATTTATAGATTCTAACTTCTTTTTCTTGACCAAGACGATGAGCTCTATCTTCAGCTTGTCTATCAACTTGTGGATTAAAAGAAGAGTCATAAAAGACAACAACATTAGCACAGGTTAAATTAATACCAAGACCTCCAGCACCAGTTGACAATAAAAATATAGGAATATCTTTTGATGATCCAAAATTATCAATGATGGATTGTCTTTCAATAACTGGTGTTCCACCATCTAATCTACAAAACTGGTATCCAAATATTACCAAAACCTCTTCAAGAATATCCAAAACTCTAGTCATTTGAGAAAAAATCAAAACTTTGGAATGGTTTTGATTAATTTCTTTATCTAATATCTCACTAAGTCTTTGCATTTTGGTAGAGGACTGAATAAGAGTTTCATTAGATAATACATAGTCTTTCATTTCATTTTCCTTTGCAATCTGGTGCAAATTAAAATCAGAGTATTCTTCAAAAATCTCTTCCATGTCAGCTCTGCTATAGTCGTGGTAGATTTCATTTTGCATTACTTTATCAATAATGTTTGATACTTGTTCTGCTTGGTAAAATAGTCTTTTCATTAGTAATGGATGATTAGATATCTTTCTCAGTTCCATCAAAACATTACTGAGTACCAATTGCTTTGATTGTACTTTTGGTTTTCTACCTCTTGATTTTGTATTCATATCCTCATTAAAATCAATATCAACACTAATTTGGATATTTTCATCTTCTTCCTTTTGCTGCTGATCCTGTTGCTGCGATGGTTTCTTTCTTTTTTTAATACCATTACCTTGATTCCATTCCTTTTCACGTTCTTTATTTTCAATTTCCATTTGATGTATTTTCGATTTGGATTGTGTTACCAAATTCTGATAAAATGCTTCTTGTTGGCTTGACATTTTACAGAATTCTAAAATTTCTACTTTTGGAAGTAGTTCTTGACTGACAGCACTCTTTAATCTACGTAGAATGAATGGTGAAAGAATTTTCTTCATACGACTAACAATGGCATTCTTATTGTTATCGTTTAGTTCCAATAACTGTGCTAGCAGTGAATTATTTCTTGATCCTTCACCAAAAATGTGTGGCATTAAAAAGTTTAATAGTGCCCATAACTCATAGAGATTGTTTTGTAGTGGTGTTCCAGTCAGTAATAGACGATGTTTAGATACAATATTAAAAAGACTTTTATATCTTTTTGAATCACTATTCTTTATATTCTGTGCTTCATCCAATATCAAATAGGAATACTGAAACTTTGACTTTAGGAATCCTCTATCTAAATTGGAAAACATGATATTATAGGTGGTAATAAGGATATTAAAATCCTCTTTAGGTTTTAGTGTCCTCAAATGATTTCTCTGATACTCCCTCTCCTTTTGATTGCCATAGTATGTAAATACTTTTAGTCTAGAACACCATTTTTGTAACTCTCTTTCCCAATTACTAAGTGTTGTAGGTGGCACAACAATTAAATGAGGTCCATAATCTTTTTGGTGTTCATGGATGTAGGCAAGTAAACTAATAGTTTGTATAGTTTTACCCAAACCCATTTCATCTGCCAAAATACCATTGATATTTTCTTTATATAATAGTGCTAACCAATTTAATCCAATTAACTGATAGGATCTCATCTTTTGTATATCCATTATTGATGGTTGTAAAATAATATCATGCTTATATTTTGTTGTTGTTGTTGTTGTTATATTATTATTATTATCTTGTGTTGATTTTATGTATTTTAATTCAATAGCTTTTAGAATATCAAACATTCTAGTTGAAAAATGTTCGCAAGCTGTAATTAATTTTTCAATAATGGGAGTTTCATCGTCTTCTTCTTCTTCTTCTTCCTCTTCTTCTTCTTCATTGTTATTTTCCAACTCCATATCAGTATCAGTATCATCATTTTCACCTTCTTTGTTGTCTTTTAAAACTTTTACAGTGGAATTTGAAACCATATCAGTTTCAACTGAATCATCTAATTTAAGTTTTTTTATAACTCTTTTTTTTCTTTTTTGTAGTTCTTCTTCATCATCAACATCAACATCAGTCTTGTCGCTATCAGTTTCCTCATTATCAGATATTGATTCTAATTTTATAATTTTCTTTACTCTATCAGTTTTTCTATCTAAAAATTTAGAGGTGTTACTACTAATAATGGCACATTTGGGGTTATCAACACCATCCAAGAATGGTTCATATTCCATTTTTGGTTTATATAAAAAGTTTGAAAAGAAATCAGATCCATTTCCAGCTCGAATTGTTGCCAATCTATTAATATTATTATTATTAATATTGTTATTGTTATTATTATTATTATTATTATTAGTAGTAGTAATATTATTATTTTTATCTTGTTGTGATCCTTGATGTTTTTGTGCAAATGAAAAGTAAACTGATGACTTTTCTTGTGAAGATGGTGAAATTGTTGGTTTTAAAAGTGGTGTAATATGATTTGTTGAGCTGTTTAAATTATCAATATTACCCGCGCTACTGTTGCTATTTTGACTTGAACTTGATTGAGAAAGTATTGCTCTTTCACTACTAGTAGACTTTTTGGTTGTCCATTGAGTAGTATCAGTTGATGACTGAACATTGGTATTAATTTTTACTTTGCCTACAGTAATTGGTTTTTTTCTAACAGATTTTATAGGTGTGGAGTGCGACTTTTTTTTATTATGATTATTCTTATTTTTCTTTGATGGCGTTGAATTATCCTCATCCTCTTCTTCCGTTAAATAATCACTATCTGAATCATCATAGTCACTATCACCAACTTGTATAACATCCTTTTCTGTATCTTCAGTATCACTATTCACTTTATCTCTAGAAGGTGACATTTAAAATTAACAGTAATTTTAATTTGACAAAAATAACGATAGTTTTGAAAAAAAATATTTTTTTTGTCGTTTTTCTTAGAACAAAGCTATTTTATTATGATGTTAAATATTAGAAAATGAAATATAATCATTAATTCCACCTACAGTAGAAAACAATTTATCAATTAATTTCCAAGTACCATCTTTAATATTATAACAATGAACAGAATTCTCAATAGATCTCAGTACTAGATAAATGGAATGATCTCCATCAAAATACATTTTTGAATTGGTACTCTGTTCAATTGGAGTTGGTAGCACAGATGATGTTTTTGTATTCATATCATATCTATAAAATACAGGTTTGGAAGAGATAAAATACAGACAATTATGATGATAATCAATGCAACCACTGATAAAGTGGTTATATTTTGATTTCTCATAGGCAGTTGGAATGATTTTTTCAAATTGATAGGTGAGAGTGTTGAATCCATTGATTTCATTCAAAAATAGTTTCTTCTTATTATAACCACCAAATATATAAATATAATTGTTATAATAGTGTAGACCATGAATTCTAGAGGGATTAGGTAGTTGTGCTACCAATTTAAATTCACAAGTGTGAATATTAAATTGAAAAATGGAGGATCCAGAGAAACCATTTATAGTATCTGAACTGTATCCTCCAATGACAAATATACTGTCTTTACCATCATAGATGGATGATTGATAACGAAGTTTCTCTGAATTTATAGGAAATGGACCAGATTTCCATACTGGGTACTCTTTTGAACAATCCAATTGAAAATATTTATCGTAACCAATAATGACAATTTGTTGATTACATGAGTTATTTTGATAAAAATAACCATCTTGGTCTGTAAAACTAGGACAACCAATTGATGCTTCTTCCGGTGTCAATATTATCTTTCTTTCACGCGTTACTATATTAACTCTTTCTACACCAGAGATATTACCAAACCTGTAGAGATAATAGTTGGCCTCCAAATTCTTTCTTTCCAATTGATTGTTTTTAAAGTAACAATATCTCTGTCTAATAAATTCAATTGAATTTATTGCACCTTTTACATTAGATGAATGTTCATTTAAACTTAATATTTGATAATCTAATGTTTGTTCATTTTTTAATATATTATTATTATTATTATTATTATTAATATTATTATTACTAGTTACAGGTATTGTATTGTTATTGGTAGCAGCTTGAAATGGATTAATGGAAATTTCAGAAAGTGCTGACCCTAACTTTTGTAAAAGTGTTTGTGGTGGTAGAGGTACCAGTGGTAGTAGTTGATCCAGCAGTATTGTTGGTGTTGGTATTGTTGCTATAGTTGGTGTTGTTGTTGTTATTGTTGTAGTTGCTGCTGGTGTTATCGGTGGTGTTTCAGGAATATTATTTTCTTGTTGTTGCTGTTGTTGTGGTTGATTCATATTTTCATATTCCTTTGTTATTTTATTTAGTAAATCAATATTTTGATCTAAATTTGATAATACTGTTGTATATTGTTCCAAATTATCATCATAATGGCTTTTTAGTTCTCTTTTTAATTCTACTTCTTTAAAATATAACTGATCATGTAAATCTCTAAAAAATGATGTGATGGTGGCGACTTGTTGATCATATTGTGTTTGAATATCACTTGTAAATACCTCTAAATTCTTTTCTTTTTCATTAGTGAGGTTATTTAATTTACTATATAGTTGTTTAACTGCAACCACTTTGTGTTTTTCATGTTTTTTGAAACATTTTAGGCAAATTATTTCATAACATAGTTCACAATAATGTTCTGCTTTAATCAAATGGTTTGATACTGTACAAATTTTACTCTTTATCATTGAAGCAAAGGGAATAAAAAAAATTTAAAAAAAAGTTCAATTTGTGTAAATTGAATAACTACCATTTAAAATAAATCATGATATTTTTTTATAAACAATCAACTTTTTTTATTTTAGTTTTCTTGAAAATAATGATTGTCATATTTTGTTCACTTTAAAATTTATCAATGTTATTTATTGCATATCATTACCTGTAGTCACTAGTATCACTTTTGATGATTATCCCAATAATATAGTAGAATTTGATTTAAATAATAAAAATATAAATAATAAATCAGCAATCTATTCAATAAATACCTCAATATATAGTATATTAGATATTACAGAAGAATATATAGAATTACTGTACATTAATGGAACGGACACATTTTTAAATATTGGAAGATTTCATCCGGAGGTATGTGCTAATATAATTCAATTACAATTTATTTAATCAAATGTTTTAATGAATAATTTACACAGAATGGTGATTTAATATCAAAAATTGAACTAGAAAACTTTCAAATTGATTTTGCATATGGTATTCAGGCAAGTTATGTTTATACCAACTCTGATAGATTAATGATGATTGGAACCGATCCAATTTCAAGTAATTTAACATGTTGTTATTGGGAGATTAATAGTACTTATGCACCAATGTATGTTTGTTAATTCATATAAATAGTAATAATTGAACAATTTAACAAATGTATTTTAACTAAATAGCTTTTACTTATTAGTTACTGTTTTATTAGTAGTGCTAAAAGTATAATGGAGGGATTTATTCCAATTATTCCAATAGGATTAGTTTCAAATAACAATGATATGATTGCACTATACTATAATGAATTAGATCAAGGTAAACCATATCTCATTAGATTTAATATAATGAATCATAGTTCAAATATTGAATATCCAATTGATGGTTTTGGTGATATTAGTGTAAACAATTTACCATTTGTTGAATTAAAATATAATCAAGAGGTAGTTTATCTCATTAGTAATGTAGTAACCAGTGATGATGTCTTAATACTCTATAGGTTAGATTTCAATGAAACTACAGGAAACTATTCAATGATATTTTTGTATAAATTTTCACAAACGGATTTTCTTGGTGGTGTAGTTTCTGTAATCTCCCAAGATGGAAATTATATTTATTGGTGCTGCTTCCTCTACTTTTGGACCTGATACAAACCAAATTATATTCACACTCTATCATTTTGAAAGTAATACCTTTAAAGAAATTACTATTCAAAATACAATAAATTATAATTTTCAAGATGTTGTAGCATTATATGCTCAACAGTAGTTTTATTTATTCATTTATATCACTAATATCTTCATTTTCATAATTATCATTATCATTATCATCTTCATCATTATTATCAATATTCTTTTCATTATTATTAATTTTTTTTGGTTTCGAACCAGAATAATATTTTGAAGTAATATATTGTTCCCATTCTTTTTTATGGATATTATGTATCAGTTGAGTTAGGATACAATCTCTAATTGAATCATTAAAATCCCATTTATCAGGACTAAAATTTAATTCTAAACGTGCAATTGCTTTTAGTGATTGTGGTGATTTATCATTATTTAAATGTGCTGGAAATGTCATTAAATCACGAAGTAATTGTTTTTTATGTGCCAATTTTAGAACTTTAAAGTCCTCAGAAAGATCATGACCAACCAAAATCTTATCCTTGATGATTTTTAAAATTTCTTTTTGAGCCACAAGGAAATCTACTCCTTGCTTATCTACAATCTCTTTAGTTAGTCCTGTGAACTTGGTTCTATAATCAATTATTGTATCTTCTGGTTTAATAATCTTTTCATAGATTACATTAAATGATCGATTGACAATACATATTTTACCTAATGCTGCTTTATGTCCTGAAACTTCAACAATTTTACAATCCATTGATAAAATCTTACTAATAGTTTTATCTTTACTATTACTTTCAAACAGTTTGCTGAGTTCTTTAATTTCAGGTCCTAATGGTTTTTTGGATTTTGTTTGTTCTTCAGCTGTGGAACTCACTACATTGGAGTTATCATGGGTTTTCTTTTTTTGATAAAAAGATGATTTTTGTTCTTTAATTTGTGATTTGGCTGCATTCCAATTTGAGCTGATTGCTGTAGCTTCTACAACATTGGCTGTAGTTATAACTGGGGCTATATAAACTTGTTTATTATTTTCTAATTCTACTTTTACTTTTTCTATTAACTGTTGTTTCTGGGGTTTCTTAAATTTTATACCCCTAACTGGTTTATCACTTTTTGTTGTTTTTGTTGTTGTTGTTGTTTTAATTTTTTTAGTCGGTTTACTTTTTTCATTTTTTATATTTGTAACTATTGGTTCATCTAATGTTTCACTCTTTCTTTTCACTTGTTTATTATTATTATTATTATTTTTAATCATTTTTTCGTTCGTTTTGATCAAATTAAAATTTTTTTTTTTTAATTTTTCATATTTATTTTTTAAATTTATCCCAACAATTCCAATGATTAGATATTGTCACAAATCTCTTTTTATCAAATGAATTTATCAAATTGTGAAGATAATATTCAACCAAAAAAAAATTTAAATTTTGATTATCATGAAGATGATAATCAAGCAACCTGTTGTTATTTAGCAACAGAGTTGGTAATCATCATTTTAAGATTCCTCTCACCATTTGACCTTAGAATGTGCTCAACTGTATCAAAGCATTGGGCTGAATTATCTTCAGACTCTTCATTATGTAGGTTTAAATCAATACCAATGATTATAGTTCCCTATCCTATCCTAACTAACTTCTAGGGTATGATAAATGCTTTTCTCAGTGGGGTTGGATGACAAATATACAAGAAGAAAAAAATAATCATTTACCTGAGTCAACCTGGAAAGATTTTTATAAATTCTGGGCTACTGAGGTATGATTCAAACTTATTAGAACTTAATATTATATCAAAAATATTAATTTAAATAATAATAATAGTATTTAAAACACACAGGTTGGTATCAATATTCAATGACTAGAGAGCAATCTATTATAGAGTTAAATACTGTTGGTAAAGGTACATTTATTATCCGAAATAGCTCCTCAAAACCAAACTATTTAGTGATAAGTTATAATGTTAAAGCTAGAAAACCTCAACATTTATTATTAAAGTTTGTTATTAGAAATTTAACTCCTCTAGAGTATCTTACAAATTTATTAATCATATATGATAAATAGTAATTTAGGAGCATATAATGGTGTATTTTTAAATGATGAAATTGGTAAAATCTATCCAACATTGGCTAGTTTAGTAAGAGATAATAGGAAATTTTTAAAGAGACCATTGGGTCAATGTAAACAATATCAAACAAAATCACAACAAAAAAGAAGCTATATTAGTTTGATGATAAATCAACCACTAGAAAGAAATGGTAAAACTATTGATCAACTACAGTTACTTCATATGTCTTGCAAATGGGCTTTTGAAGATTTAGTTGGTAAATTAATATTAATGGGTGCCAATCTTAGTTATAAATCACAGAAAAAAGGGAGAACACCACTTCACTCCTCAATGACTATAGTTCATGGTGAACCATCCTCTGTTTCTAGAGTTAGCATTACAAAGTTATTGCTGAGAGAATCATCAGTAACTTATGGTGGTGGTACTACCGAATATTGTAATATATTAGATAATAAGGGTAGAACACCTCTACATTTAATTGTTAAACAACATAACAAATCAAGTATAGATATTGTTAAACTATTACTGGATAATGGTTGTAATCCACAGATATATGATCATCGTGGACTCTATCCATTACATATAGCAACAAAAGAAAACAATTTATCTCTTTTAAAATTGCTAATTAAACATAACCAAGTGGATATAAATTGTACTGTTCAATTAACATCACAATCAAAATCTGATCATTCTTATGGTGACACATGCCTGATGATTGCCTCTCAAGACTGTTTACTATCTGTAATGAAGGAGCTTTTACAACATGACCATATTAAAATTAATCAATTAGATAATCAACATAGGACTTCTCTACACAGAGCTGTATTAAAACCACAAGATTGGTTAAGTATGACCAGATTTGGTAAACCATCTCAAAGTAATTTTTCTCATCAAATTGTTGAATTACTGTTACAATACAACTCTGATTTGTGTGTACAAGACAATAACGCTAAAACCCCTCTATATTTAAGTATAGAAAAAGGACACAGACAATCAACCCTTACCCTAGTAAATCAATTGATAAAGTCTGATTGGATACCGTCTGCTGTTGATAGAGAACAATTATACAAACAAATTACTGTTGGAAAAGAAAGTGATGACATCAAAAAAATTAGATATGATCTTTCCTATTCTATATTGTGTGGTTTTAATGAAACTACTCTGGATGCTCTAACTATTACCATCGACAACCATTTTAATCAAATTAAAAATATTTTAGATACTTTAATGTTAGTATCTTTAAAATAAACTTCTCAATATTAAATTTAGATATAAACAATGATATTTGTTTTATAACAATATGGTAATAGATCTTTGTTTATGTTATATGTGAGATTTTTTTTATTAGATTTATATCAATTGATCCTAAAAGGATTTGCAACATGGTATATTATAAGAGAAAAGTGGTGATATTAGCAAATAGAGTGTGATAACATCAATATAATTACTTAAAAAGCTCATTTTAAAAATAATTCCATACAAATAATAATACAATCTAAATTTCAAAAATGTATTATCTCGGAATTAAGTACCAATTGCTAACAGAAAGTTATAGATACCAATTTTACATGATTATCATACTAATAAGGGTATATTTTCTATGTAATTTGTACGAGATATTTTCGATTTACAAAAAAAAACAGATAATCTACAGATAGAGATTAACTGTATGAATTTATCTGTATGAATTTTCTTGAGTAAAGTGGGTATATTATAAGAGAAAAGTGATTGTAATAGCAAATAGGGAGTGATCAATAAAATATTATCAAGTAAGAATGTAATTATAATAATATTTTCATACAGATAATGTCTATCTGTAGATAAATTGAACAAAATTGTGGTGGTCTATGAATTAGGTACCAATAGTAAGAGAAAGTTATAGGGCTTATATATTCTATTCATATATTAGAATTGTAGCTAATTTTCTACTGTAGAGAGGGTAGGTTAGTGAAGGATAGGTTTAGGTTGGGTAGGGTAGGGTAGGGTAGGGTAGGGTAGGGTAGGGTAGGGTAGGGTAGGGTAGGGTAGGGTAGGGTAGGGTAGGGTAGGGTAGGGTAGGGTAGGGTAGGGTAGGGTAGGGTAGGGTAGGGTAGGGTAGGGTAGGGTAGGG